>QVRM01006311.1:0-56573 GCA_003439945.1 Dermanyssus gallinae
CTCCTTCTTCTTCATCTATCTAGCCGTTTCGTTCACTCGATTTGCATCGTCTGCATTCGAGATACCTCACGCAGTCATTGTGCGAATGCTGCACCCGGGCATCGTCTGTTCAAATATATCCGGACGAATTACCTCTGCAGCTAAGCATTCAAGCCAACAACAGCGAGAAACAAATAGTGAGCTGCGGCTTTACTCGATAGGCCCTCAATACGTATTTACATACACAATCTCTCTTAAACTTCACGAACGACAAACTCAGTGTCGGCACGGTGAATATATATATATGCGCTATATGTCTATGCTAGGCTACAGAGGGCAAGAGAGCGGGAGAGAGAAGTAGAGCAGTAACTCGACAAATTTCCAAGTTTTCGACAAAGAGGTTTAGGGCAAGAGAAAGACCATACTGCAGCAGCGTTATGGTTAGATGAGTAAGCAACGATATGGTTGCGTCGTCACAGTTCACAACGCTTTGAGCACAACGCCCGCCGGCTTTAACATAATGATGATGACGAGTTTTATTCGATGGCCTATATTGGCCGATGTCTAGAATTTTTTTCGCGCAAGATTACGCAAAAGTTGTGAGACGCATTACGGACATGCGACAGGCTTGCAGGCTTGCTGACAGGACGGCGACGCACGCGTGGTATTCTCTCGCGTTACTGCGAGTGGGCGGCACTGGGGTGGAAAACAAGAACACAAACTGTCACAGCTTGAAAACCTGTGACCCTCCAGTTCGTCCACTAATCCACAGGTCTCACAAAAGACCCGCAAATTTAGCTTGCGTTACAAAAATGATATGCTAAGTGTGGTGCTATTCGCTGCGGCTACCTCCCGTTCCTATACTACTCATTAGTGTAAACAAAAATTGTATCGGTAAACGTAGCTTACGGTAAGTGTCGTACGGGTGTGCGTTAGCTAAGGCTAGAGGTAAGTATGCCATCTGTTTAACAAGATGACTAAACGCTGGTCAGAGTTTCAGTAGTAGGTAGACTTTAAAAAAGAAAAGTTGTACTGAACAAGTGTACAAACAAAATGTATTCGTCACTTCTCATTAAGGTGTAAGATTGCCCTAAATTCTATCGTAATAAGCCCTATTTAGGAACTACAAGCCAGCGCGGACTATCGCATGTACAATTGAGTTATAAAATAATTCAAATTTATCAACTAATGTAGCATTCGTGTAAACAATCTTAGAAGCGGTAAAACCATCTCGTCAAAACAAATTACAAAGACGGATTGCGCAAATAACATGTTTTCGTGGCGGATGGCTAGGGCACTGAGAACTCAAAATGCTTGCGGCGCAACTGTCGGCTCGCAAGTAAATTGACTGTTGTATGAATCTAGGTAACAGTTTGTAAAATGTAAATATTGTAAACTTGTCCTCTTTTGACAATATAAAGGTGCGTTTGAATTGAATTGAAGTAAACATTGTGCAACTTATCGTGAAAGTCGCAGCTGTTCTGACGTCTATCAGAATTCAGGAAGAAGTAAAAGGTGTGCTTCGGGCAACTATACACTAGTTTTTTTTTGCGTTTTATACTGGAAACGATGCTATGCATGCTGGGTATTCCCTAGCGAGAAGAAAGCGTCACGCTCATGAAAAGAAGACTTATATCTTCGTTCGAGAAACAAGTAAATCGGCTTAAAAGAACTTGGCCTTTTCTCAGTAAAGGTGCGTTGCTAGCATCCTAGTTTTTACGATCCCTAGTAAAAGAGACTTCCAGCCATAGTAAATGCTCTGTCGTTGATAATAAGGCGACCCCAACAACAAATACTACATACTTTGGAAAAAACATTCTTTCGTTTGTAACTCTCGGCGAAAGGTATGCACTTAGTTTCCAAATTAGCACGATCACTTTCCCACGTCACCTCATTAGCATCCTATTAATCAAGCACATTTATTGTTATGTTATCAGATGCAGCTAATCTTTTTGTATAGCATAAAAATGGTTAGCACGATGGCAGTCGCGTTTTGGGCCAACCAATTGTATACCTACTGAGTTCTCTGCGTAAAGAGCTATTCTGGTGCATCAATTTCACCCGCATTTTTATTGATTGGGTTTGTAGCAGCGTCAGGCACTTTTATAAGGCGGTTCTTGTGAAAATTGTCGAATCATGCTGACGAATAACTTGTAAACTTGCGCGAAGTAACTTGGATGGAACGAAATTACTTTAATTTGTTAAATTACCAGCTAAATGTTGACGTAGCGTCTGAGAGAGAAACATATTTTTACTGGTCTGATATAGATAACTTAAATTTCCACTACTCATTTTTATACTCACCATATAAATTAGGCCTACAATTTTTTTTTCGAGTTTTATAATGATTCTTTACGGACAAAACCGAAAAAAACCTTTTGTAGCTCTATATATTGGCTATACTTGTATGGGGTAATATTATTGAAATTACCATCTTTAAATGCAATGTTATTGCGAAATTAACAATATGTATGCAACTCTTATATATAGGCTATAGTTTTAGAACGCAGTCAAAAGGGTTTCCCGCATTCTTACTACCCTAAAACCGCCGCCTATACGGAGATACATACAAAGCAATGCGCATTACAAATGACCTATCTACCCGGGAAATATCCAGCGCACCTTAGAATATGCGTGTCTAATACGTTCAGTACCCCCTAGTAAAAATACGTTGTACTATTTTTTGATTGCAGCACTTGACACCATAGGAAAAATAAATGTACGGCAACAGACAACGCCCTTTCAACATTGAATTTGCTTTATCTAATAGCGACTCTTTCTGTACCGTCCTAGGTGAGTGCGAATTGGCTGGTTGTGTATCCATCCCCCTATGTAGCTATCTATGGTCACGCGAACAACACAGGTATTTCATAAACCAACTTATCTGTTTTGTATATATATACTCGTATACGCCGTTGCTCGTGTATATATCGGATCGACGCCTTCATAATCTCCGAAAGGGTAGTGCAGATCTGGATTTGGGTGAGCTTACGCTGTGTGACAGCCGTGCGAAACTCGTGACGTGCCTTGGATCAGAGGACTTTAGCGGAGCAATGTCGGCAGTTCGGTTGCGTGTCTGGCTAATCTTCAAACGTGTTGGTATCGTGGCCTTGTGGAAGCTAAAGTGTACCAGGCCGAATTCGGTTTTCTGTTAAGCCATGCACGATAACGACTACAGAAATGTTTTCCAGCCTTTATTTTCGCTAAAGAGACAATACTTCCTGCGTTTGCTGTTCGCCCCCTGGAAAGGCAATAATCAGCGAAGAGTTCACTGAAAGACGGGATTTAGCGATTCTCTAATGACGCCCCTTGCCAATGCAAAATCCTCGATTTTCCAAATTCTGGCATTGGAACAGTGAGGGATTGTCCAGGGCTAAACAACTACAACCCGACTGCTAACTCTACGAGGTTGGCTTTGTACTCCTTACCGAAACATTTTTGCAGCAGGAATTGCATGACAATAAAATGAGAGAATTTACCTCTTGGCATCTCTGCCTAAAACTGGCCGCAGTAGACCCCTAGATGGGATTTCCATCTACCTACAATAAGGTTTACCCTTCGTTCAGTATCTGTGGGGAGTATTTGCTAATGCCTCAGGTAGTTTACACCTCGCATTGTTCTGCCTGTCACCTCACGATGACGACGGCGATGTTGCGACCTATGCTGGAATAGTGGATTTTAATCTGCAGTTACCCACAATTCTGGCCAGTAACTCAAACTGCCATATTGACTTTGGCGGTATTGACAGAGAGGAAGAGGGACTAATAAAGCCAATACAGAAATATTAACTTTGCAAATGATAATCATCAATTCACGTATGTTTGCCATAGCAGAAGAAGCACCATCGACTTTGTGTTCCATCATTTTAAGCAACCGAGGGAGTTTCAGGGATACGTAGGCCTTAATATTCCTGCGCCAAAACGCCGATCAATGGTGGCGTATCTGGCTGGGATTTTAAAACGAGTATAATAAAATGCTTGTGTTTATTTAAACTCCAGTCCATGTAGCCGATTGACGTAGATCAGGGAACTCAACCCTAGCAGCTGTCGTAAGGGCAGCGATAGGCAAACGGAAGTCTCGAATGGAGCGGGCGAGCCTGAGGTTCATGCGGGCCTGCTTCTTTAAAGGTCCTCGCGAGGTTTTATCTCCTGTACTGAGTAAGAGCACTCACTCTGACCCCACAAATTTGCAAAACGTAAACAGGTCTACAATATAAAGCCGAACACAATCATCTGTTGGCAGAGACTATGTACCGGCTTGGTAATGGGGCGTAACGTCTTAGATGGACGGAAGTAGAGCCCCATATCCACATTATACGTCGGCGGAAGAAAACATCCACAACATGTTTTGGGAGCTAACAAATCAGCATTTGACACAGGCCTCGGATATTTGCCTTGTATTATTTTAGATTATTGTTTATATGTTTTTATTATTTTTCTTGCTATTCACGAAAAATACGACAATCATATGGATGATCTGAAGCTCTATCGGGGCATCGCATCGGAACGCGCAATCATAAATCGCGTCATCGTAAAAGTGCTTCCAACTATCAAAAATGTTCTACCGCTAAAGCAATTCGGGTTCTCAAAGGGCCAAAGTACACAGGATGCAATCCATTTATTTCAGTCGATAATTTAGCGGGCGTTAGCAAGACCCGGGGGTTCCTGTACGCAGTTTTCGTCGATTGCATCCAGGCTTTTGCATCCAGAGCCCCCCGCCGGTTATCAGTTCAATTTTTTCGGTACGCTCTAGTGGGTGGCCTTTTTCTGTGAGTGCTTTCCAGTTTTTTCTGAGGACTAGAAGTGGACATGCAGAACGGTAACACCTGGAATCAAAATGTGGAGATTTTGCAAGGAAACCCACTCAGTTGTCTGCTGCTAATCGTTGACGTAGCTCGCCATGTGCGAGCTGCATTCAGAAATGCTGTTGTCGCTATGTGCGCGAACAACGTTGTGATCGCCCTCCGTGATCTTGAAGCTATCCGCATAATCGCTGACATGGTGGAGGCTTATCTTTACAATAAGTGTTTCCAAATCAGTTCACAGACTTTTAGAGCTGAAGATTGCGCAAATGCTAAGTTCTAGCCTCGGTAGAGTGTGAATAATGTGTCCGGCGTTGTTTTACCACATATGTGAAGCGGGTTCTCCGTCTTCCTTAAACGGCAGGAAGGCATTTATATATTTGCTCGCCGGCTGTGCACCGGCAGTAAAAAACTTAGCCAGGTAGGGGTCACCGATTACTGTTCCAGCACCTTTTGCAGAACTGGCAGACAAGTTGGACATCTTGTCATCTATGTATACGTCTCGCTGGCCAATTTACCGATTGTGACTAGTTTGTATTAGTAGAATCAACAATACGATTGAGTTTCATACTTAAATTTACTATATTGATAAACACGTAAGCTAGCAAACGTTGTTAATTGATCACAGCAATTGAGATATCATACTGAAATAACTAGCGTCTTGCACGTCTGTTTGTCAGCCTGATCTTCGACTGACACTATACGTTTTACCCACTATTGCTAAAATAATTAATATTATATGTAGGGGGAAATTATGCATGTAGATATTTTAATATTATTTTATGCAAATGGAGCAATAATTATCTTCTGAGAACGTGTGCATTAGGAATATTACTCTATCTCGTATAGAGTTAGGAGCACTTCAGCAGCGTGGCCGGACAGACGCCGCATTCCCGCGTCGGACGCTGAGGGTCTCGAACCTTTAGCGGATAGAATTCATGTGGGTAACCTATTAATATCATCTATATATATATATATATATATATATATATATATATATATATATATATATATATATATATATATATATATATATATATATAAATATATATATATATATATATATATATATATATATATATACATGCATATTAAATACTAATGTTACCTAACATTGTCAGAGCTATATGCCGGTTGGAATGATTACAAATAGACGTGTTGTTAAATATATATATATATATATCACAAACCTGGCTTTCTTAGGCATGTCGAACTGGAAAGACGTCAACTACTGCGTTTACACAAGGTACATCATTCATATGTTAATAATGTTTGGATATATTAGTGCAGAATAGCACCCGAACAATAAATAGCGTTGCAGTAGGTCTATTCAAACATTTATGTTATCAATTAAACGCTATCAATAACTTATTTAAACATCTATATATTGTTTTAGGAAGCTTTTTTTAAAAAGGCACATTTGAAAGCTAAAAAAAGATACCAAATTTGGGTTTTTACTATTATCGTACTAGATATAGCAGCGGCACCAGGCACAATAGTAGCGCTGACAGCAAACTCATTACACGCATATGCATGAACGCTTACTTCGTATTCCCCGATAAGTTGTTTGACCTAATCACATTTCAAGCAGCCGCGTTGGCCGCATCCACTCTTGGGACTTGGTTGTTTGGTATGTTTCGTACATTCCTATCAGCCATTACAAAGACGAAGTTGTCTGGCTCAGGGGACTCAGATTACACGCCCGAGCAACGAATGATTCAGCTTCGTGGAAAATCTCTGTACTTAGCTGTACAACCTACTGCAGTATGCTCTACCTGTATGCCAGAAAACATGTGCATGCAGGCCTTCCCGCTGATTCACGGATGCACGGACCGAAAGTTCGCGTTGCACGTTATAACGCGAATTGCATTTTTTCCTACAAGAACTCAGGGCTAGAACTAGTACCGTAGGATATTTTGTAATAAAATGATGCGTGTTGGCAAGGTGCGTGGTATGCAGTACAAAGTACATAGTTACCACAAACAAAACGTAGAACAGATTTATGAGGAACACGCCCAAATTTCCAGCTCAGTTTCGTTGTCCAAATGATTGGATTCGACTAGGTGACACTAACTGTGCAGTTCCTCCGAAAGGTGTAAGCAAAATGAACAAAATAATTAAGTATAACAATTGTTTTAAAAATGAATAAAATCTAAACAGTACACGTTTGAAGTAAATGCGGTTTTCTTACCTATGGCAGCGATCGCACACACAAGCGCCGACCCCACGTAAAATCTACGTGGCCTAACTAACATAACATTAAGTCACATTTATTGCATAATAGGGCGTGAATCTGCTCAACGCCGTAGTCACTGTTCCGTCAATGTGCTCCTTGCGCAAAACGCTGTTCAATTAACTGTCCTGTCGATTAGATTTACAAGTAAGCTAGTCGCTAGGCACCGCCACTTCTCCTCTGAGTCAATCAAGTCAATCGGCACCATCTCACCATACGTTTCGTCAGGCTGCCGTAACATAATTGCGTCACGTAGTCATGTCGAAAGCAATAACGCCAAGGGCTCGAAAACGTACGAAATGGAATATCTGTTTCTATACCGAACTTCACGTCCACGAGTGGGCTTTGCCAGCCCATTAGCACGATTTTATCCGACGACTTATCGAGGTCGGTTATTTTTTATTCTACAAACAAGAGTCGCCGGCCATCTGTTCGCTACCCACTGTTAGGTCACGCTCCCTTTCTTCACAAATCATCAGAAGATTGGCGTCCGCCATGAAGTGAAGTGCAGTCGCCAGGACAACCATTCCTCTGGATGTCTACCTAGCACTCCAAAAGGAATACGCTACACCAACACGGCATATGATATAGTATAAATAACCCATATTAATATAGCCATATAGCCCATAAAGACTATAGATCTTCAGTTCAATATGCTTCCATTGAGCCTGTTTTAGGGGGTGCAGCTGTGAGCAAGAACCAGAGCTAGTGAAGTGGTCTTTTATATTAGGTGGTTTAATAGCCGTTTCAGATAAAATGCTATCAACGTGGTCAGCGACTTTTTCTATGCGAAGTTATCACTGCATCAGGCAATAGAGGGCGTGAGATAAGGAAGCATGGACATCTCCGGAGGACGGATTCGACATCATAATAGTCTTCAGCTGGCTTAAATGCTAAATATACACCCACCACCATTTTGAAGTACTGTGACATGATGTATTAGAACAGTTTGTAAGCAGCAAAGTACAAAGTACCGCGAACCGATTCTTGCCCACCGTTGGAAGGATCCTACTTGTACCTGTACCTGTGGTTCATTCGTCTGCGCCTCGCGACCGGAGGAGACACATAGCTGCGCAGGTTCGAGCCCCACCGTTGCACATTTGTATTTATGGGGGTCCGTCTATGAAGCAATGCAAAAAGCAGTCCCATGGACGTTAAATATTGGCTGAGAGTCAGCCCAGAAAGTATTGGTATTTGTACCCCTTGACGGTGCATCATCCATCCATTTCTCTACCAGAACGATAAAATGGGTCATCCTGTTCTCTTTACATCAGAGAACGAAATTATTAATGGCTGAATGCATCATTATTATATATAGAACAATCGTGTGCATAGCCAAGATCTACAATGAAATGCGTAGAGAAAAAGTTGTTGAACGCACGGCGATATTTCGGCATGATTGCGATTGCATACGGTTTATCGGCGCAACGGTTCACGTCGTCGTCTCATTTATTGGCTTGTTGTAACAATAGATAAATACCTACGAAATGAAAATAGTTTGTGTACGATACAAATGTATTACATACAATTATGCAGATTATCAATGTTCCGCAAACAGACATAAGAAACGTTATACCATATTGTAGAAAGGCTTGTTTCTATGTTTTATTCATACGCGCACCTGGCTGATTGTCCTACGCCTAGAGCAACAGAGCATACAAGCACATGATTTGGCGAATTACTCAGTGAACAACTGGGCTAATTAGAAGCGTAGAAGTACTTTACAATGTCACTCCTCATTCAGTCAGCAGATTAAGCTAGTGTATACCATGGCGTCAGTGGATGCACCCCTTGGGTCAAATCATAAAACAAAGTACAAGCACATACGAACGTTTCCCAATCCCGACGATAAAAAAAGTACCCGAATATTTAAAAAAAACTCTGCATGCTTTGCTTTTGCTTCTGCTTTTCCGACGCAAGAATTACCGACACAAGATTCGCAAGATTCCACGATCTAAGAACGATGACCAGCTAGCAGGACACAATAATCGTGACAATGCTTCGCCACTCGCTAAAAACATCGCAAAATTTAAAAAGTTGTGGCACGACGTAACCCCATACTTTAATAGCCCTTAATATTTACAAAGAATACATGTTTGATTTAATTTATGAGCAAATAAATCAAAAATAATTATAATAATAAAATGCAAGATAATACAAATTTGCAAATAAAACGGTAGCACACACGTTTAATTGTCAAGTTATATGGCCAAAACGCCGCAGCAGATTAAATAAAGTGTAATTAAAACGGCAAATATGTATTGATAGTATGAGTGCACAGTTAAAGTAAAAAAGGTGTCTTTACTAAAGAGCGCTAAGCTTTAAAACATTTTTTTTCTAATAAAATGTATATGTATATATATATATATATATATATATATATATATATATATATGAAAAAGCTAGATGTAAACGTGGCCGCATTCCACATAGTAGAAAAAGCGCTTAATTACGGTGATGCACGCGCACTGCAGCACATAGTAATCCGCCGGGTAAATGCTGAGGTGCGGACCACGTTTTAAGAATTAATTTTCAAGGCGTAAACAGCTAGCAATACAAGAAATGCGTCTTTTGAGGTACACGCCGAGTACACGATTTGCCGAGGTGTAAATACATGCAAATGCAGAAGTTAGCGCGTTGTCAAGAAGCAAACAGAAAAACACGAAGAATTAGCTGCTAGTTGTATGAAATGCAAACAAACCTAGAAGACCGGAAATTGCTGATGATGCGTAATCCGACTTTGGAGAATTTCATTTAAGGACACGCACGTCCCCACAAAGGTGTTGCTTTGACGGGTGTGCAAAATCAGCGCACATAACGTTCATCCAGTCTCATGCCGTGCAAACCAAACATTCAGTTGTTAACTGTATGCGGCAGCGTAGTCTGGATAGCCAGTGTGCAATACTTCTTTGGCTTGTTGTGTGCTCAATAGCAGACTCGATTCCGGGTGTATACTTCTATGTATTGCGTTTAAAAATATCAGAATTGTATTTGTAACGCATTAGAAACAAAAACAATACTTCCGTCGCTCACTTGGGTTCAGCGTGCGTCGTAATTTTACGCTGCCAAATAATGGGCTAAAAAGTCCACATATAAATAAAACATTTTCGAACAAACCTGGGAAAGTTTGTCGAAGGGTCAAAAAAGGGATGATACCCATGAGACTCTAGAACAAATAATTTGGTAAGTGTTTTATAAGCAAAATCGATAAAAAGTCTTTCCTGACCTCCTGTTGTACTTACCCAAATGCAGTTCCGGAGGGTCACATACATACATACATTGGCAAAAGTTCGAACGTGGTTGTTTAGGAAGGATTTAGACGTTAGCTGTATGTCTCGTGTCAGAAAATGTGAACACAAAAACACTCAAAAGATAAACGGCTTAACAATGAGCATCATCACACGGCGTTTAAAGATAGTTCGTAAGGGTGAAGTGAAGCAGCTTAGAGAAGTGGCCCTTCAAGGAATTGTGAAGAGTTGTGTGTCCTATTGCGGTGCAAGCCAGCTAACCGCGGTGTACGGTTTGTGCTACATTTATAATCCGCCTTCTCAGAATTTGCTAAGTGGTAAGAAGTTGGATATTAGAACTATTGGTACGAAAATAGGCGTTCGCCCCAGTCTCGCTGCCACAGCCACATAATAGGGATGTTTTTAGTCTGAATGGGATGTAGCGAGCAGTGAAATGAAGTTCGAGAGATATGCCACTAATCACAAAGTAGAGGACTTTATAGGCTTCGTACATCGACCGACAGCCGCCATCTGCTGTTACAGTCTACGAGGGAGGATATTTACGCAGAAAACAAAAACATTGATGACGCCCCTTGATGCTGCCCTAGATGATAGAAGCAGCGCGTTCAGTGGTCTAACGTCGTTGCCTCGAAACTAGTGACATTCGATATGATAGCGGGGTGGTTTCGTTGCGTTGTGACGAGACGCGGAAATAGAACATCGTGATGATATAACATACATATTTATTTAACATATATTCAGTACAAAACATGCCTTGGTGCTCGCAATGGGCGGCCTTAAGGCCCACGTGTGGCACGGAATGATGTTGTGTCGTTGTGGTATCACCACGTTAAATCTGTTATCCCTTACTCGACTCTGTGTTACGTCGCTTTTATACCGGGGCTGTAGCCGTCGGGATTCTTATCCAGCCCTGTTAGACACATAGATTAAGAAAAAACGAAAGAGAGAGAGAGCGCGCATAAGACTGATAAATATAGAGAGTTAAACAGGGAGAGAGAAGGGAGGGCAAAAGAGGCAGAGCGAAAGTGCGAGAGATATCGAGCTAAAGAGAGGTGGGATATTGAGAGAGGGAGATAGACAGAGAGGGGATATATATATATGTATATATATATATATATATATATATATATAGAGAGAGAGAGAGAGAGAGCGCGCACGGGGTGGAGAAACCGGATCACGGGCGATTAACATAAAGGGACAAAGGACATGGGGGTGGTCCACCACCTTGGCACGCGACTGCTCGCAGCGGGGTGGCAAAAGCGCGGCGCCGGACGCCGTGTGTCGGTCAGCGATGCATGCGTAACCGTGATAATAAATCTACTCGAGAAGGAGGACAAAGAAAAGTAAAGAACAGCCACGCTAATAAATGATGGACACGACGGCAACCCAGGAGCTGGAGAGGGGCTCAGCGGCCCAGCACACAGCTAACAAGGTTTGATCATCCATCCGGCGTGACACTAAATCACGGACGGCCAACCTCGGTGTAGCCGCCTCGGACACGTCAGGTCTGAGCAAGTCATAATTTTAACCTGCGACAATATCCGCCGTCGAGCGAAATGCTTGCTAGCTGCATGTGCGTAGCATTATGCACTTTATGGCAAGGCCAGGTCTACACGCTACCTAGGCACGTATCGTTCCGACTACAGCCTAGAAGAAAAGAGCACTAACGATAACAAGGCCTTATAGAAAGACGTGCATAGAGTACCGATTTAACGCAACTAGCACTAGAGCACGCCACTGTCACTAGTCCAGATACAGTTAACTAATGTGCTTATGAACGAACTTCTGCGCCCTAGTTACTAACAGTATGTCTTTATTCGAGATGTTTAGTCTGCCTTGCCTGATCATTCAATTGCTTCAATTTTTTCGACAAAGAGTGTATGTTGATATACCACCAATATCAATCTACCTGAAAATAACCCTAAAAGTTACGTTAATAAGTCATATATCTGTTTAGATTTTACTAAATTCAATGTAGTCACGTGTGACCACCAAGACGGAAGCCAATGTTTTGGAAGCACTGTTCGGCGTTGCTAGTCTGCGGTAATGGGGCCGTCTATGAGCAACCTATAATAGCAATATCAATATTCGATTGTTTATCGCATCTGTCGCGTGTACGTTGAATCCGCAGTGCCATAGCGACAATGACAGTCACCAAATAAAAAAAGTTCAGCAAAACGTGGCAGATAAATTATGCCAATGGCCCGGAACGTAGGTGACAGCCTAACCGCACAACCATTGGAACAAGCATAGCGGTCGGCGACAACGCAAAAGCAAATATATTTGATTCTACTAGAATTATGATACACTTTCCATCACGAGTACGACCAACTAGAAACACAAACAGACTTAGTAGACACGACTTCGAGCAGAAAGCAAATGCCAATCGAACCAAAATTGAGAGCAAGAAATTTATAAAGGCGAGGCGTTCCCCGGGGCGTACGGCACCCGCGGACTAGTGGGCATGCAGAAGACAAAAAAGAGCACGTTGCTCCAAAAAGCCTAGCTTCATGGAGACGCCTTACTGGCCGTATGCTGCTGCCACGCCAACGCACCTGGTTGAGGTCAGGTTAAAGCTGGGGTCAAGCTCGAAATGCTGACAGAGCGAAAGAAGGAGAGAATGATGGGGAGAATGTGCGAAAATCTCACGTCCTCGAGACAGTTCGAAGAAGAGAGATAGAGAGAGGGAAATAGAAAGAAACCGAAAAAGATGGGGGTGGATGCGAACGAGAGAAGAGTATATAGATGAAGTGGGAGAGGCCTCACGTCTTCGAGAGAACCCAGCGAAAGGAGGAGAGAACAAGAGTATAAGGGAGTATTAGAACAGCGCGGGGTGACGGCGGTATTGCCCGGGTCGAGAAAATCGATTTTTGATGCCTTTTCCCAAGCCCTCTCTGCCGATTTTTCTTCGTGCCTTCGCGTCAGGCCCCGTCACTCCTGGCCTGAGTTTTTGGCTCCTATTGCGTGTCTTATCCTTTGCCAGCTTCTCGACCCCCGTCGATTTCAGTTGTGTGTGCTCTCCTCACTCGCTTGCTCATGCGTTGTATTCCGTCGTCGGTTGTCCGATGACGATTCGGTCTGTCTTACGATCGACTACGAAGACGACACGCAATCTGTTTAGCTTGCGGCATTTCGGCAGCAACTCTGCTCGACCTTTGTTGAGATTTGGTGGCTAGATTTATATATATATATATATATATATATATAAAGACCTGACACCGGTCGAACCACCAGTCGGGTGTTTTCGCCGAACATCTGCTGCTGCCGCCGCCGTCTTTTAAGTAACTGCTTCTTTTAGGGCATCTTCGTTTTTCTATTCTTCTATACAAGAACTATAACCACTACACTACCACTACTATTACTACTACTACTACTACTACTCTAAGATATGTCGTATCAAACCACACCCTTGTCAAGCCGCAGATGAAACGATCAGCATCGGCAGTCTTCATCGGCTTCTTTTGTGGTTGTTGCTGTTTTTGTTTGTGTTGCGGTGTCATCGCTACAGATGCCGACAACTTGGACTACGATGATGACGAGACTACCACTGATGGCTGGAATATGTTTGTTGCAATTGACTTACTCCTGCGCATCAGCAGCAGCGTCTGGTAACGACGTGGGCCCCAACGAGACACACCTACACACATAACCGCGATACGCAGACCACTCACGATTGGGGTGCATTCTGATATCGTTCGTGCTTGACTTTGTGTCAAACCGGGTCTTCTTTCGACAACACCCACGTTTGATTCAACGTGCAGCGAAGGAAAAGGGCAGGTCAATAAAGGCGATGTTTCAACTTGACAAAAACAAAGGCAAAACAGCAGCGATCGTTTTCGCAGAAAACCACCAGGGACAGTTGACAAAGGAGGAGTTGTTAAATCGGAATGCTCAAAAACGTTACAGCGCCACCCCTCCATTACAGCACACTCTACGAACACCGGCAGTACAGAACCATAGTTTGTGACTCACAGAGTCCTGTTTAAGCTTGACACAACTTGTTGTCGAGAGGACAGCCTTGTTGCATTGTTGGCGTCACACAATTTGTTGCGGCAGATGAGTCAATTAGTTTAGATTTAAAATGCGGCAATTGTTGCATTTCATCTATTACGATGCTCAACTATTACGATCTACTACGAGACTGTTTCTGCTGCGGTGTTTCCTTTTGTTCCTTTCCCGCGTCACGATCATCGCAAAAGTTCGAGCATCGAGACAATTTGTATTGCTCTGTCAGTGGTCAGCTAACCATTGACAGACCGAGCAGTGTGTAAATTAGTGTGTTTGATCTGAATTAGCAGTATTGTAAGCAAGCGAAGACAATTACTCACATAAATAAATAACGTTTTGTTTGCCAATAGACTATACATAACATTCAGCGGCTACCAAATAGTGAAATGGGCATAAGCCATTTTTTGGAGCTACGATGCGCTATGCCAGAGTCTAAGCACATAGCACTAACTCGGCTAACTTCGGTTAGCATGGTATATACACTATCGGGCGTAGAATCGTAAACGCCTGACTCGAAGACGACAAGAGCGACCACGGCGTGACACGCGCTTCCTCATTGGTACCCAACAAGTTCGATGTACTCTATGTACATATTCAATAGCGCATATGAGATACGGTAGCTTTTAGTTACTGGCCGCTTGTTAACGGCTAGCTGCGAAATTGTTGCTACAAAGTTTTAACTATATAGTGCGTTGTCTGTTCTTGTTTTGCGACAACGTGTTGCGGCACGCTGGTGGCGCTCCTATGCTGATTCTAAGGTGCGAGAAGATGCTGTTTGCTGTGGTGGGTTTGCGCGTTCGAGCGCTAGCCGGGGGGACAGGCCAAGAAACGAGACCCGCTGCCATAATTGCTGCATGCGGTGAGTGCGTGGGATGGCACCGGAAGTTACGGCGCATGTCGCGATGGCAAAAAGCTGTACAGTGCCGCTCGCTTACTCTGGGTGGGTAGAATAATTACGATGTTGGGCAGGGAGGCGGCAATTTGGATAGACTTGTTGAATGTGTGGACGGGGACGGCCATAGTGAGCAAACCAAAAATACGACAAACCGCAATTGAGTCGCCAGGATCAAATACAATGACAATAATAACATAAACAACAGAAATAGCGGAAATAGGTAACAACCGACTTGGAAACTAGCTGTTAAGAGCCAGTAAGAGTGTAGTAGTACACTTATCAATTTCATAGTTAGACCAGGGTGACTTTTTTTTTATATAAGTGCGCTTTATTAATAGCATGTGCGATGATTATAACTTTATTTGTTTTTTCCGTAAGGCTAATGCTCGTGTACGGTTTTGCACTTATACATCCAAGCATCATCGACAAAGAAAGAAAATATTGTGTGTAAGCACACGTTCTTCACATGTTTGTACCTATTTGTGTGATTGCGGCAAAGAAAGATATAGTTTCAGCCGTTACTGCTAAGAAAAACATTTAGAAAGACGTCGCTTGTAGCTTGGTTTTCTAAGTACATTCTGTATACTATGTAAGGGCTGAATCAAAGCTAAACTCACAGCATTTAATTGTGCAGAAGATCCCCTCTATTTCATGGTTCATACTTTAAATCGCCTTAGACACTCAAACGGTTTAAATATGATTTTTGACGGGCTTTACTAATTACAAATGCCCCATATATTTTTTACATGATTTGGTAAGCCTATCTCTAGCACTTGACAAACTAATCAGCTTCTTGATGTACATTCTTTTTTACCGGAACCAGCACTCCGTCCAATGTTACAACTATTGTTGGCTTGTAATATTTAGTTATACCTATATAGCTAGCTGGCAGAGCAAATAGTTATATATATATATATATATATAATTCAGGAACTGTTACGGTGTAGTGTTGGTTCTTTCTTTGAAACAAGTAGTGTACTGCAATATTTTTAGTTGCTTTATAAATAAACATTATTATGCGCCTGCTTATTTATGCAGACCGTGCCCGACCGCACAGCCCGCTCCATTCGTATGCATCGCACTTAACTAGAAGCAACTTTATCTCATTAACACACACTTAGCAAACCCAAGGACGTGCTTACGACGTTGAGACAATTCTCTTCAACGGTGTCGTCCCTGGCGCATCTATTAGCGGCTACCAAGACAGGAGAGCAATTGAAAAATAAGTGCTATCTGCCGTTCTTTATTAAGGTTAGCTTGGTGAGCAAAATCCGATTCTATCCCAAAACGTTTGCATGCTGTTTAAACATTTGCATTGCATTTACCTAAACAATTATTTGCCACAAACGCTCTCTCTCTCTTTCTATATATATATACATATTATGTTGGTCAGAAAATCCGTGCGTGTCATCCATGTTTGTCGGATTTAAGAGCACGCGCGTTTGATTGGAAATGACTTCGCAATTGACGTTTAAAACATTCAAAACCCATAACTCAGCGTTACTTTGGCTAACCTTTAACGAGTCCCGATATTTCAACTTTCCTTAAGCGTTAAGAAAATGATTAATCTGACCGAATATAGCCGTATAATAATAATGCGTTATCGTTTTCGCGATGACTTACGCTGCAGAAACGGCTTGTTTTCGAGCAAACGGTGTTTGTGCACTTTACTGTTTTAGAGTGCTAAAGAATGTTTAGTTTGTAAGTGCTTGGCGTGGGGTTGTGTTGGAAACGTTAACGGTAACGACATCAAGTGGGTGAGTCGCCTCTCAGGGGTGGACACGCCGGTGGTGTAACTTCGATAGGCGCAAGACGGACTAGTTATATATCAAAGACATACAGGTGACTGTAGCATGAACTGCACGAGCGAAACGTACTGCAGAGAACTTTGATGCATGCGTCGAATGGTCGAGAAAAACAAACAACGCCCTTTGCTCTCGGTTATTTCCGAGAACGGTACGTGCTGTTTACAATGGAGTGACAAGAAAGAGTTTCTGGATATTAAAAAACAATCTCAAACTGCACAGCCAAAAAGCGAACTTGATCTGCTGTACATCTGGTAGGTCATGAGAAAGGTACATTATTACAAGCTACTAGTGGAGGACGACATCATCCATGCCAAGAGATAAATGCTGCAAGCCATCGGATCGTTTAGAGCAAACCGTTGCTGGAAAACGACCAGAGAGACCCGTTACTATTTTCCGATATAACGATGCCTGGGCACATGCTTGCTCCCACACCCCGCGACAAACAACAGGAATAGCCCCAGGGGTTTTTCCGCGCCCTTCTCAAAGTACTAATCTTGCACTGTTGTATCAACATGTTCCCTGGTTTGTTTAATTAATCTTACCAACGGTCAACTAGCTTTTCAATCTCTGCCTTTGTAAAAGGTTCCTGACGATGAAGAGGTGCTGCACCTCATTTTGGACGTCCTCGAAAGCATTGAACTCACTATTTTATTTATATATTGTTACTAACATGGGATCGCGCGTTGTCTTAATGAGAGAATACCCTACTTCTGCTCACAAGATGTGGTCGTGCTTGAATCAGTTTTTCTTGGACGCGATAGAGCTGTTCACAGTAAAAATACACGTTGATGTTCTGGTTCTTTCTTGGAAGTTTAAAGTGTGTTTCCGAATTTAAAGTGAATACTATGTTTAATATTCCACCAATAACACAACTCAACATTGATTGAACGTTTTAAATTAACGACTTTGCAACGGCTTGCGCCATCGGACGAGAAACTTTGCTTGCTTGTTTTGTGCTGAACCCACTTACATAATTTTTTTTATCAGAAAGGTAATTTGAGCGCCTTGACAATTATTGTTCGGGTAATTTTACTTCTACCGTAAGTTCTCGAGTAGCTATTATTAGATTGTATTGTATTTTTAAGCGCAGAACGCCTTCTTCCAGTAAAGAAAGTCACCTGAACCCTGGTTAAAATTTCCACTGGACCCCTTCCACGGAACTCTGGTCCAGTTTAAAATTTCCACCACGGAACTTAGCAAACCATATTCGGCGGGTCCGTTCATTAATTGAATCGTCCCCGAAGATAGCGACGATGTTTCGGCAAACTTCAACAGCGATGGAATCTTTTCAAAACTCCTATATTTATAATTTCTTCGCCTTCTCCGATCCTGCAGCTAAGCTTTTGACACTAAACCGGAAGCCTACTGGCTGTTGCAGTAATTGCCCATCTACCATAAGTGCACGTTTCCCATGCTAATGTTGCCTGGTTGGCGCTGCAATCTTTCAACAGAAAGAACTTTTATATTAACCTAATATATACGTGTAATAATATGCCCACGCAGCGAGCTGTCAGACGCATCGGCGGTCTTTGCACTTTTTCGCCCGGTGGGACGGTCGGTGAAGTGTTCGAATTGTATATAATTAATAAATTGTTTTGTAATTATGCACCATTTTGAAATGCAATGTTATTGCGAAATAAATAATATGTAGCATATACGTGTATACAAGAGCGGAAATTCTAATTTCAGAATTGAACCAAAACCACCGAGGTCTTCCGGTTTGTTTTGCTCCGAAGAGCCATTATCAAATACTCACATGTTAAACGTGGCTGCGCCAGCCGTTGGCGACGTCAATTGTTTGCGTGAATTTAAGTGAAGAAAACGAGGCTCGGTGAGTTTTACAAAGCCAAAATAGAGGAGGAACAAATGTACACCAATTTATGTAACAAAAACCAGATCAGTTCTTCTAAAGTGACAAAAATGTTACGAACTGCTTACCGTAGTCAAGCAGTGTCCTGAAACACAGTGTATACGCGTGGATAGTGATAGTGATAAAGTGATAATTGGAGTGTAGATAGTAATGCGCCATCTCTGTTTTGTGTTGTTGAGACATCTATGTTCCCCGTGTTTTGCTCAATCATGGCCAAGTATAATTCACGCATTCACCTAGTCTAAATTGGCAACGATGAGAGCCAATTTAAGAGTGGTCGGTTTAATTCTTGAGCCCGCGACCTTCCGACTGCGAGGGCGATGGATTTTGCCACTAAGCCAACTTGCCTGGTACCGCCGCTTTCGCGATGAAGGTTAAAAAAACGAAAAATACATCGGGTGTTAGCAGCCTGCAAAGGGCTACAAATAGGAAAACAGGACACGCGCTGCACCTAAAGATATCAGAATGATCGGCATTTTGACTTTAGCTTTGCCCAGACATTCGATTAAATAGGCTTTGGGAGGATATCGACGGCAGCAAGTTTTGATTAACAACTCAGGTGACGAATGAGAAGCATAGTGTAGCCAATATAGTCGACAGCTTATTCAGAGAAGTTATTTGAACATTCAGTTAGGTTGACCTCCGTCTGCCCGCGAACATTTTTGCCCGCGGCACAGCTTCATGGCCTTTGCTAAAGAGAGCAGATGAGAGAAGAAGGCCACAAGAGCCTTTTAATAATAACAACATACCGTACTCTGTGGCCCCTAGTGTGTGTAGACGCAACGTCCTGTAGACGCAACGTCCTGTAGACGCAATGCGTCTGTCGAGCGATTTGGCCCTGATGTATTGCGGACGCCTCACATGGTTGAACATGGTATATCTAGACAAAGAGAGCACGGCAACGCGGTGCGTTCGCATCTATATCTATCTCAGACTGACACCCCAGTCTGTGCGCATCGGACTTATCGGATATGCTGGAGAGATTTAGGCCGCGTGCCTCGAAGGCTGAACATGACGTTTCGTCGTCGTCGGTGTCGAATGGGCCGTCACGAAAAGCCACGAGGACAAACGACAGTGACGCCAAAGCGCCGTGCACGTCAGGGCGTTAGAGCTAACGGGGAATTTAAAGCCCGGGCTCGGCGGCTTTCAGAAGATCGGTGAATATTTATATCCTTTTCGTTCGGTGAATATCCGAAACCAATACGAGAAAAAAGCGCACGCGCTGCCGATGCATGGCTTCGTCGGACGTCATGAGGCGAAAACGTGCGCACATTGTGGGCCTCTGGTTGGTTTTGCTCTTTTTGAGACATGCCCCGAAATTGGCTAGCATATTTTCGGGGAAACAAACGAATATTTATGTATGTTTGTGTGCATATATAATATATATATATATATATATATATATATGGCATATTATTAACTTGTTGTTTCGATGTGTCGATTTGAGCCATTCTTTAATGGTTTTATTTAATGCAGATACAGTGTTGAAGTGTTGAGATCAATATTTTAAGTAAGTAATTAAATATGAGTGAGATCTCCTGGCTGTCTCCTTCGGGATGTCGTCATTTATTGCCTTTGTTGACCCGGCAGAGTCAGTTTGAACGTCACTACTATATACGAGGAGTGCTTACGACTTTAGTTTGTTCGCAACGAAGCAGTTCTAGTGGACCTATTTGCTCTAACCCGACTGAACAGTTACTCTGTTATTTGCAGTTTCGCGGCAAGGGTACCCCCTCTGCTACCAGCGCGAATGACGCACCAGTGGGAGCCCCTATCTGACCCGCAATCACGAACCGTAACAGGGGCCACTGTACAACTCCAACTCCGGGAATGCGATGCATCATCTCGCGATTCTGCGTGACATTCTGGCAATGACACATGCTCCCTTTCAGGAGGCTAGGCTCACACCAGGACAGAGTAGGAGTCACCACTGCAAAGAGCAGCAGTATACATACGCGGACATCCGACCACAAGGAAGTCTGCTCCGTACGCCGGTCACTCGGCCGTTATGAGTATTCAGCCAAGGCCACATTAAGGACGATCGGCGTTAATCAGTCCAAGCGGAGTTCGGTGGCAGGATACCAATCCGTGAGTATGTTTCAGGCGTACGGTCGAGATAATCGTGAGGTGAACCTATTAACGCGCTTAGAGTTAACATTCCTGTGACAGGTAATCAGAGCTGAAATAAAGTAGACGGTGTGCACTGCCTTCTTAGGGCGCTAACTAAAAGCAACACATATAACGTGTGTACGCTTCCCAGAGTATACGACTTCGTGTTATTAAAAGAAGTTACACAGACTAGATGACGTTCTAGACGAAAATTTGCGGCTCAAAGCTTGGTTAGCTTGCGACAACTTAGCATATAGAAAAAAACACTTATTTCATAAGTACATCCTAAGGCAAACTTAATGGCGGTACCGTTTGCCAGCTGCTCTCACCGGCAAACTGTCAACGGCAATGACTGGTAGTACACAAATTGATAGCCAATAACTCTCCTGACGGCTCCGTAGTGCGTCTAGTTACGTTATGCTTGTCTCTTTATGGATCCCGTTTAGTTTGGAATATCTGCTTTAGACTTCCTCACCTAAAGCAAGCTCTTGCTGCCCGTCGATTCATGCACCGTATGTATGTATATGCATATGTACCGATGTGTACAATATATGTGTCCATCATCTCTACTGTCCTGCGCTGATCAGTATCTGTTATATTTAGCACAGAGTGTACTTCGGGCAAAAAACAACTCCAAGTCCAAAGCGTCTTTAAGGATCCAGAGATCTACTCCAAGAGAGTCCCGAGCTATTAACAAGCATGCGCTAGCTACCAAGGTACGATGACATACATCTATTTCCTTGCCTCTTGCCGCCGCCGCCCACCGGCCCAGCGGCCGTAACTAATGAGCTGCTCTCGCGGAGAGAAGGAACGACTCCATACAGCTAAGAGGGAGGCCGACACAGTGAGTTACACAGTCCGCTCTTTAGCCAATGCAGCCCGCAGCAACAGCGGCAGCGGCAGCAGCAGCACCACTGAACGTAGCAACTGAAGTGGGCAGAATGGCCAGAGTTGGCAGGGGCTCGGCCAGGGGCAAACTGTAGTCGATCTCATCTACAGGGGGCGCAGGCAGGGGGCGCGGACGGGCGGCAACGACGACGACGGCGACAACAGGGGCGGCAGTTCGATATTACGGCAAACAGAATCGACACGACGACTGCTGTGCTAAATACAGATACGACCAATACGGCCACGTACTGTGCGCCGCCCAGTGCTACAGCTGCGGCTGCTGCTGCTGCTGTCGTTTCGGCTGATGAGGATGTATTAAGAGACGAACAAGCTAGACAACCTAGCCAGCCAGCCAGCCTAGAATGGCTCTGGGCTTCTGTAATGACCTGTAGGTATGAGGTAACCTGCCGCCGCGGTCGTCCTAGTGAAAGGTCGCTAAGTGGAGTGCATGCACAGAGTACAAGAGCTTATGGTCCGGCTGGCTGTCTTTGCTGTCGACGCTCGCAGGAGGCTGTTCCGCCGCTAAGCAGAACACGGGCCGGCCGCCGGTGTACAGTTAGAAGTTGTCTTGCCGACATCTCTCTCTCTCTCTATATATATATATATTTATATATATATATATATATATATATATATATATATATATATATATATATATATATATATATATATATATATATATATATATATATGTAATGGCTTAAAATAAGAGGTACAAAACGTCGTAACAACCAAGCCTCTCGAAATATATTCGATATATGCTGCTTTGAGGTAACGTAGTGAGACATCTAGGGATGCAAATAGATGGTTAGGCATGGCTGTGCGCACGAAGGAGCAGATAACAAGACCGTTGTGGGTTCCTACTAACTAACGCGGCAGTGCGTGTGAGCGTGTGAATATATTACGGCATTCCCATTGCGAAATGAGACTACTGTAGAGCAGTAAAGTAATATATTATAGTACTAATAACATATAGATTATAGATAACTGGAATGACCTGGAAGTAAAACGCTGTATGGAACACGGATGTTCTGGAAAGAGCGTGTGTTTGAAAGGAATAAACTGAACTAGAGTGTTATCAGATTTTTAACTGCGGAAAGTGTTTAACCGGCTGATATTCATTGGCAGATGGTGACCGCATACGGGGAAAACTGTGTCTCTCATATGTCAGTGAGAAAGTTGTGCCCGTTTACGCAAAGGCAACGTTTCTCGGACACCAAACTGAAGAACACTGTGGAGGACTGCCTGTTGTCACAACCGCAGGAACAGGGAATCTTTCGGCTCGTGAAACGGTGGCATAGTTGTGCCTCTGGTAATCACTTTTGAACTTTGCTTTTAAGTACCTTTTCATTTGACTTCCTCACATATATGTATATCTGTAGACTACGTATATATATATATATATTGTATATAATCTGTCTAGAATGTAAGCTAGCTCGTGTTATATATATATATATATATATATTTTTTTTTTTAAATATATATAACACGAGCTGGCTTACA
Organism: Dermanyssus gallinae; assembly: GCA_003439945.1. NCBI lineage: Eukaryota > Metazoa > Arthropoda > Arachnida > Mesostigmata > Dermanyssidae > Dermanyssus > Dermanyssus gallinae. The sequence goes on from QVRM01006311.1 coordinate 23,343, forward strand.
TTCTAGACAGATTATATACAATATATATATATATATATAGTATATAATCTGTCTAGAATGTAAGCCAGCTCGTGTTATATATATATATATATATATATATATATATATATATATATTGTATATTATCTGTCTAGAATGTAAGCCAGCTCGTGTTATATATATATATATATATATATATATATACACATTAAGTCAAATTACATTTATGTCACAGACACACGACATGTATTTAAATTAAATGTCTGAATGGCATGCTTTAATAAACTTTCCGACCTCGGTTACCTCCGCAGCCACCCGGGTATATTCTCATAAAACACTCCATCCATAGAGGCAATAGCGGCCTCATCATAGAGCAATCGGTGGCAATGAAATATTTTTACCCACGTCGTTCTACCTGTTGGTCAAACTAAACGACGCAAGCGAACGCGGCCAAATACAAACGCTAACGACAAAAAATTTCAAAACGAGTTTGCAGGATATTAGTAAGCAAACGATATTGCTATATTTTAGGATCAGCTTCTATAGAAGAGCTAAAGTCTATACAGAAACTTCTGTATAGCGCAAAATCACCACGGGCGGACAACATCCTTTCGGGAACTCCCCCTTACTATTACTACTACTACTGCTACTACTGCAAAGTTCTTGCTTGTTTGTCTGGGGTCTTGACTGTCCGATGACCAGACGACCTTCTCTACCTATCCTTATGCTGCTTTTGTTCGTCTTCTTTCTCGTCATTCTCCTTCCTTGGCGATTGCTGGAAAGCGTATTACGGACCGGCATCTAGAAACGCAGGTCTCTCTATGTACGCCAACCAAAGGAACGGACCACCACCATATATTTGTGTGTTTAGATGTTCAACAGCCACGCAGCTCGCACAGTTCTACGAGTATTTCGTACTTGGTCTGGACTTCGTCTTCGAGTGCCCGAATGGGGCAGCAATGGCAACGGAAGGGAAGAATAGTGGCGAAAACGTAATTGACATTGCCGGTAGCTGGCTAGTTACACTTGGCCACTGCCTATATATACAATATATATATATATATATATATATATATATATATATATATATATATATATATATATATATATATATATATATATATATCACTTTAAAGACAAGTTGATCTTAATAGATATATCCAATTTTCTAAATCAACCGTTCCAAGATTCTCTTTGCTCTGTTAAGGCTTGCACACTGGTCTTATTTCCCTAACGCCTTTAACGAAATGTGTTTATTCGACCATAGCCAGTCTACCATGTGGGTATGTAGTATCTTGATTATACTATATTAGCCATTGCGCTGGCCATCGGGTGTCAGTATGCCAATCGTAGAGGTATGTTGCCTCTAGCAACCAGCCATGCTGACCTTGCAATTCACTTAACAGATTTTTAAATAAAGAAGAATGACTATAATTAAATATACATATTTTATAAAAGGCAATTTAGTGACATAATGTACAAGTACTCTGAAACCTTTTCGGCACCGCTACTTTCACTTGCTGATGCCACTACTGAGGAGATGACTAGCGATAGTGATAGAGCATACTCTTATGTGGTGTATGAAGGAAGGCCACGACTCCAGATTCATTGTTAAGCCTCAGTATCGTCTGTCAAGGTCTCGTTGAGTCAATGCGAAACCGTTTTCACAAATATTTTGCCCACGTTTTATTTGTGCTTTTTGCACAGCTGTGCTAACCGTCGTCTGGCATCGTTTATCTACTACGCGAAACAGTTGCGCACGTTGGCAGGCTTGATTCGTCTGTTTTCTGACATGCGGTGTTCTCGATTGCAGGTTTCGCTTTCGAGTGCGGGGATACACTCAAATAAAGGGAAACACTCGAACACTTCATGTGTTTGAACGTAGCGAGAGTGTAGAAGTAAAGCAAAAGAAGAACGACTTCTGTGACGTCACTTGCGTTTTGTGTTTGGCAATTTCATGCTGACCTTTCTCTAACAAAGGCCCACACAAGAAAGCAGAATTTTCAAATTAAGTCGAACATTTTTCAAATTCTTGAACAAAACAGCGGAACAGATAGCGCGCGAGATGCTATGCAGGCAAAATCCGGGAAATCATTTTTCTCTGGCCCTCTGAAGTAATTACCTACGACGTTATGTCGAGGTTGGGGAGAAGGGCATACGCACACCGGATGGGGAATCTGACCGTAGTCGACCGGAAATTGTATTAAAGTCGGTGCCCTCTGCTTGTTAATTAGATGCGCGTTTCTTGCACAAACGTCACCCCATTATTTAGTGTAGTCAACACATCGATTTAAATCTAATTATGTTTGTTCGTCTTTTCCTGCTCTTACTCTCCTTACAGGCTTGTCAGTGCTGCTGTTTGGGCTGGGAGGGGAGCAACTCACATCTCAAGCCACTTGGTGTTACCTTACGCGCTCGTTAATCTGACTTCCTTCTTCTATTCCCTTATTCCTTACTACTAGAGGCATAGGCTATCCCTGGTCGCCTAGAATGGGGAGAACGTGGCTAGGAACGTTTCGACGGTCGACGATTACCTCGCTACCCTGGCAAATTTCAAATTATTAATTACTTTTTAACTGCTGCTTAGTTGCTGCTGTCGGGCCTAGATACTTAGGTGCGCTTCTTGGCTCGACTCAGGCATGTCGTCTTAGACTGTCTGCCTCTGCCCCTTTTGATTACAATGCAGGCAAGTTTGATCCGGTCGGATTTTTTGGCTACCTGTTACGGCTCACCTAGTACTGCGTTAACTTTTGTTGCACTTCCTGTCACGCTAGATCGAGGGCTTTCAGTTTCGATTCGAGTGCTTGTAGACAAAGCTTTGGCAAAGCCAATATCAAGTCGCTCTTCTCCTGGGAGTGCCTTCTGCAATATTTATTTCATTGTTATTACTCATTCGTTTTTATGCTGGTAACCTAGCAATTTCAAGTGTAGTTGCGGGTACCCTCAGCCATGCTTTCAACCTCGAGTTGGCCTGGTACCCATCACTTAGGCCTTGCACGACCTTACTCACCTGCCGCGTAAGCACAACGACTAGAGTCCTCGACCAACGCAGCCGGCTCCGCTTCCGATATGTACCTTGCCGCATAGCAAAAGCGTTATACCGCGGAATTTTTGGGGGTCTGTGTTTTTAACTCATAACATCTGTGCTCGAAATTTCATAGACATATTTGGGCACTTAATGCTACTAGAGTTGAATATATAATTAATATATTTGTATTGTACACCAGGCAAACTGCTTTTTTGTGCAGCAATTGCATGAAATATCTTTTGTGAGATAGCCACGCAGCTCGCGCAATGTTACGAATGATGCGTACTTGGTCTGGACTTTGCCTTCTAGCCGGAGGAGAGAAAGGGAGCATCGTGGTGGAAACATCATTGACACTGCCGATCATGGCTGGCTCGTCTTTTGTGGTTGTTGTTGTTATTGTTTTGTACAGCAACAGTGTGCATCAGTGGAGCGAAGTAAAACCCTCAAAAGGAAAGAAATCTAAGCATTTCCTGACCGTATAGTGGATTACTTATCCTTAGCTATTTTTATAGGCTATAGCGTACGCTACCCACTACAAGAATTAAGAAGAACCCTTTTTGAAGTGATTTGCTGTATATTTCTTGGAAAAGATCCCCAGTGAGCAAAACGTAGCGGAGGTCTCCGACGGAAGGGTGGCTCGTGTAATTTTATAATCTGAAATTGCTGAGAACGTTGCACTCGCCGGATGTCTACGCCGCCGTGTCAATATTGCCGTTAGCACTAAAACTATTAAAATATAATATTTAACTTAAAAATGTGTTAACTTTGAGTGTGCGGCTGACTCTGGGTTGTCTGCGGTGTATGCCCATAGATCATGTTAAAAATACCTAATAAAAATAATATATATATATATATATATATATATATATATATATATATATATATATATATATATATAATTTAATGGCTCTAAACTAAAAATACGCTATAATTTAGACCACAGGGTCAAAAGGGATATATATATATAATTTTATGGGTCTAAACTAAAAATACGCTATAATTTAGACCACAGGGTCAAAAGGGATATATATATATATATATAAATATATTTCGCGTCAAAACAAGCACACGTATTTACACAAAAGGTAGTCTTGAGCTGAGCGGCGAATTGCAGAATGGTACGCGGAGGCGTGGCGAAAAGAGACGAAAATCGCATACGAGTACATCGGTGAGCACTCAAGTCGAGATACGACTCCCGGGCAGGGAAGGCATCATTTCCGACGGCCCATTCATTTATCTATTTATTGCAGGCACTCAAACCTTGTCCCTATCCTCTCCGAGGGACTCGAGAAAAGAAGTCTGTCTGTATCCCTTGATAGGAAAGTTCTTCAGCAGCTGGCCTCGTTGTGGTTGTTGCCGCTACTGCTGCTGTGCTTCAGCAGTAGCTTTCGAGCCGCCAATGGTTTGGGGCAGGCCGCATCGTTGGGCCATTGGGCCTGAGCGACCTCGTTCTTGATCTGTGTATTAGATTAGCTGCCGCTGCTGCTGCTGTTGTTATTGTTGTTGTTGTTGTTGCTGTTGCCCCCGTCGTGACTACTAGTAAAGTTTTCGGGCTGACCCTCAGCCAATATTTAACGTCCACGGAACTGTTTTTCACATTGCTTCATAGGCACCGGGCTCGACTTCTTCCCCTGACGTGGTGCAGAGAAGCGGAAGGCCGGAAGGGGGAAAGGGCCGGGAGGACCTGGGCGACCTCGTCCTTGATCTGTGTTGTTGTTGTTGTTGTTTCGGTTGTTGCTGTTGTTGTTGCTGTTGTCGCCGTCGTGACTACTATCGTTGCAACTAGTGATGTTTCTGGCAAGCCGTGCGTGCGTTCGACTAGTTAGCTCTCAACCTAGCTAGCTTACCCAGCTTCTCGTAACGAACGTCAAGAGGCTAGTCGATACTTTAGGAACTAAGTGGATAGCGCCGCAAACCTTTAACGGTTGACGCAAGTATGCTAGATTTGCTAATCTCTGGCCCCATCACTCATAATATATATATATATATATATATATATATATATATATATATATATATATATTTGTTTGTTTTTTATTGCATGTTGCACGTGATCCCTTGGAGCCATAATTTTTCTATTTCTGTATAAGGAATTGGTCATTGGATTCATTGAGATTAACAGTTCTCCGTTAGTGCCTGGTACCTGGATAATGGCAAAGACCTCCCGACTATATTTGACGATATCTGGAGAGTCACTGCGGTCTAGCTCTGGCACTGGTCAGTGATAGAGTATGTGTCACAATCCATAAATTATTTGTTCTATTAGATTTAATAGGCCTTCTTGGTCTACTTCCTCTGTCGCGTAGTGAACAAGCTTGACCTAGAGCTGCCAAGTGCATTTTTGTTGCCGGATGGCAATAACCAGCCAAAAGAATAAACAGGACTTCACCACCGACAGGCTAGTCTAATTGAGAGCCTCTGCGCCCTGTTTATTTTGCTTTTCAGCTTCGAGGTTAACACACCTATTTACAGGTTGCCCACTTGACCTCGTCGTCTAAGCTCTTACAGCTATTTTAAGACCTTAGCTTAGCACTTTGGTGTACATACTAAATCTGAGATTGACCGCTGTGGCAAGAAATTAGGTATTGTTCCCGGTAGCTTACGTACGCCAAACTCGGTCATGATGGCAGGACCCGCAATTAGATCATTATTGACCCACACTAGAGACAGGGTTAAGGCATTATTGAGTAGTGATCGGCGGGACGTTTATAAAATAATTTTTTTGTAAGACTGACCGACATATCATAAACCTAACCCGGGGAGTTGGACAACTCCCTTGCAAGAAAAGCGATTAGCAGGCTTGATTAATAGAACCCCTTCCGCTTCTGAAAAGCCAGGTTGTCTACCTACTCCCACGGCTTCGAAGTAATGCCAAAGTAATACCATGCCTGGGGGCGGGGGGTGGGGAGCAATCCGGGTTTAGTGGCTTTGCGAGTCTCACACTAGTCACGCAGGCTGCTAGTGGCGCATGTGCATCATGCATTCCCAAAACCTCCCAGAAAAAAAAATGTTGTCTACCTAGTCGTGCCCCACAGATGCCGTTGTGGTGATCATGTGGATCACGCGTTGGCTTAATATGATCTGTCATGCACCCTGAGTGCAGATCGACAACGAGCAAGTCACTCCGCTTTAAACGACATTTTTGGTCAGGTAGTTTTGCGTGTGTACTGGAACCCCCGAGTCATCAAGGCACGATGAAAAATGCCTGACGGCCTCACTCTGATTTTTGAGCGTTCCCGCATCCCTATTTAAACGCAACTGTAACGGACTTCTTGGCTTCTTCGATGGTCAGTGCAGGTGTGGACCGTTTATGCTCCCCTTCTCTTTTAATTAAGAGAGGCTAACAATTGTAGAAAATACTTGGTCATCCGCATCAGTTTTGTCCGTTGGCGTTCAAAGCAATGGGAGATACGATTTTTTTACACTCAAGCTGACTCAGCGCGTGGCTAGAAGCCTTAACATTTTCACAAGAGACTCGAAAGCATCCGATTTCTTGCGTCAGAGGTTGTCGTTTGACATTCAACGATTTGGGTTTGTTTCAAATAGATTTTTGCTAACAATATTTACACCTGAAACACGTCCTTTGGCCCCAACGTTGTTTTGGTACACAAAGTTCTATAAAGTAAGGACATATAGGTTATAAGTGTATTCTATTAGATTGGCTCATTGAAAAGTATTTTCAAGGATGTCAGTTACGTATATTTTTTATTATATATTATAAATGCATTACTCAACGTAGCCCACACAACAGAATTTGAAAAGCTGAACGCGGAAATTAGAAGCAAGCTAACATTCATAAGACACGTTTCATTTCCTAAGTGGTCGACGGGACCGTGCAAAAGAGATGACCGCAATTCTGAGACTAGGAGTACTTGGTTTTATCCCGGGACAATGCATACTCCTTTTAAGGGAGTTTTAATACGACATCTGTGCTCCCTGTTTTTGGTCTGACCATGACCGAGTAAAGTATACTTCAGCATTAACCTTCAACCAATCGAAATAAAAATGCCTGGTGCTCAGTGACAAATCTCAAGAATAGGATTATCTGATTTGCTAAGCTTATTGGAAAAATAATTTATTTCAATCAGAACAATTTTACAGTTCTGTTTGTACTGCTGGTGTTAATTTCTTAACTTTCTGGGTGAGTTGAACATCCATGGCTGGTCTGCCATGTCATCCACTCCGGCGATGAGTACTTTCATGCGTCCGTTTCAGCCAAATGTTTTTCGAGATTTTCTACTGACTGATATGTTTTCGTCTTTTTGTCCCATCCTGTTAGAGCACGCCGTGTCGTGAGCGAGCCGCCCCATATTAATATATCACTGACGGTCGCGCTAGGACAGCCCGAAGCCAGAGAAGCGAGAATCCATGAAAATAGATGCTGGAAGAAGCAAAGAAGCAGAGGAGAATCACCAGGAAGAGAAGCACGGATGAGTCCACGCGACAGATAGGGCAAGCTGTGATATCTCTCCAGGACTGTGTGTCTCTGTAGTTAAAAAAAGCTCATACATGCTCGCCGCTGCAAGATTCGACCAGCTAACGCCGCGTGTTAGCACGGCTAATTAGGAATCCGTCCGTTCGCTGCTCGGTAAGTTTCATCTTGGCTTGCTTCGAGGGAAGCTAAGCGGGAGGAAAGACAAAATTGTAGGATAAGGGCTGGAGAAATAGCCACGAGTAGTGGTTGGCCGAAGCGCACTGGTGTGCCGCTGCCGCTGCATTTTCTGGTGGCAAGGCGAAGGCAGCGTAGAGCAATCTGGCTCTGGTGTGGCGCACCGGAGCGATATTCTGTCTTTTGATCGACCCGGTGTTCATTCGTAGTTTTTTTTCGTCGCCGCTATATTGAGAGATCTGGCCAAGACAAGAGAGGGGAGAAGGGCGGAGGGGGGAGAGGTGGAGACGATGGAGGATGGAAGGGGGGGGGGGGTGAAGACGATGGAGGATGGGGGGGGGGGGGGGGGTGAAGACGATGGAGAATGGAAAGGGGCATTGGAACATAATGCACTTAAAGACCGTAGGCACAACAAGCGGCCCGCGCGAGGCGAAGCCGATGTCACCGCCGCCGCTACCGCCAATATTTTGGCGAGAACGGGACAGCTGTGTCCCTGGCGTTCGCCTAGCGGTTTTTAGGAACCGGCAAATTGTTCGAGGCTGTGCCTTCGGCGCTGGAGCCCATTTTTTGCGCAAACCATCCTCGCCTGAAGTGACAAGAAATGGAGCTACCCGGGAGATAGTCCGGAGCAGCGTGTTTCTTTGTAAGTAGAGCGGGCTGACAGCGAAGTTGGTGCTTCAAGTTCTCAAACTGCTGCTGCTACTGCTGCTGTAACTACTATTTTTGCTTCTGCTACTTCCGCTGCGCTTCTGTGCAAATGAGTGTCGCTAAATTGAATTCGCCGTTGGTCGATCTTGCGGGCTCTAACGGCGGGCTCTCCGCAAACACATACAGGACGCCTGCCTGTCCAGTGGCGGGGCGGTCGTCTACAAGGCCGCGTACAAGTACAGCGCCACGTCGGCTAGGTCAAGACAATTCGAATATTGTTGGGTCAGTGTGAGAAACTAGGCTTATAGCGGGCAAAGGTCCACAGATACCAGGCGACAGAAAAAGCAATGAAAAACACTACAGTACTTATTAGTGCAAGCAAATATCTGTCACGAAAAAAGTAAATATATATATATATATACAGACACGGACCTTTTCTGCAAAATGCCCTCAATGGTTACAATTCTTTGAATTGTGTAATTATAGAAATTTCAAGCTCAATGAGGAATTACTGAATTCAAACAAATTTGCAGCAGTCTTGTGCTAGTCTAAGGGCTTCGACACTGTCGTTCGCACTTTAAGTGCCGCCGTCCAGAAAAAACGGTTTTATAAAAAAATATATATATAGATATACATGCATACAATCTAAACCAAAAAAAACAGCCCTCTCTACAATCCATAGAGCAGTGTTAACGATTTGGTTTTTTTCTTTAGCACTCGGAGTTCTTATAGAGATCGGTTGATACCAACACCTCTCAGGGTTCTGTGCCCAGGACTTTTACTTTGTGTATTAGTAGTTAATTTATTATTTATTATAATTGTTTAAATATTACAATTGTGAGGTGTAAATGTGTACTCCTTGTCTTCTCGTAGCTCCTAATTATTATTCCATGGAACCGACAATACAACCGGCGTTTCTTCGGCAAACCGCAAGCAATAGCAGTTGCCGTAAAAATACTACTGTGGCGTATATAGGACGGATCTGCTGTGCAGGACACTGTAGCATCCCATATTAAGCATTTGTCGTTGGCCCATAGCAAAATTGTTACACCGTTAGATCATTTGTCGTCATTAAGTCCTAATCTGCATTCGAGCATGCTTAGGATGCCAGCCCTGCGTAAGGCCACTCTTATAATTGCGTTGATTTTAGCGTGTCTGGAAGCTCTACCATGACTTTTAATGCAGTTAGGATTGTGAATTCCATCCTCAGTTACTGTGGTGCCACATGCGTTGAAATTCTAGGAGTTGCAAATCGGGGCACCTATTCAAAGAGCTGTTACCATACGGAATGAGGTGTTGTCCAGCATGGTACCCAGCTGCGAGGTAGAGAGGCATTTTAGAACGCCTCTACAAAATGTGCTTTGTGCTGAAAAAAATACAGCTTTTTCCACTGGGGATTGGAGACTCTAGCAGCTCTCCAGGTGCTATATCTGCAGGAGTCCAGTGTATGGTGTGTGGGACAATCTTGCCAAGGGCCTGGCCCATTCTTTTGTCTGTCTATTAGCTCTGCGGCGTTTTGGTTATTGTGATTCCTTGGCGGACGCCTGGTTCGACCAGCGTCTTTGCGAGTTGACCAACTTCCAGCAGAGACGCAGCAAAACACATGGGAGCCAAATCCGTCGCTGATCTTATACCAAGTCCTTCTTCTGCAATTTAAAGGGTTGCTCTTTTCCAAGTGTCATCATGCAGGTCGGCGTTTAATACTTCACTTTAAATCATTCTTACGGTATTGTCGTAAGCTTGAAGATCTTTGTAAGATTTAATAGCTGGTGATGTGCGCAGGGTATAGTTAAGTTTTGGCGGGCCCAAGCTGTATCTCCTGATGCACAGAGCTGCTTGCGAATGCATAGTCATTAAGCAAGGGCGTATTTATTCAGTTTAGTGCACTTGTTTTCAAGGGTCTTTGAAACCAATTGTAAGCTTATTGCGGCTCCCAGAAGCTCTAACTCGTCTAAGTCAACGCGTCTTGATTCTGGTGAGGCATTCAAACCGCCCTAAAAATTGTATCCTGTTCTTGGGCATTACCTCCTAATGTTATGATTTCACAATTAGAGGCATTGAGGCTAAGGCTTCCCTCTTCTGCAAAGTTCAGCACGTTGATAATATCACACACAACCAGATCTAGTAGACCTTCAATCGTTGTTTAATCTAGGTACCAAATGTTAAAAAGGCTCTTCATGCGTGCTACCAAGGTGGATACCCCGAAGCTGAATAAAGCAGGCCCAAGCGGATCGCCTTGTTGCACTCCACTAGCTGATAGTAGTGGTGCTTATTTCTCCCAGGACAGCAGGGTTGGTTCCTTGTAGCTTTGCCAAGCTAGCAGCAGAAGTTGTGGCACTTTCAGTTTTACCTCATCAAGCACCACATCGCGTCGTATACTATTGAAGGCGTTACGAAAATCAAATTTAACAAGGACCCGTACTGGACCTTCTGCTTCAACAAATGCTCGTACTTCGTAGACTGCCGCTTCTGCACCGCCTTTCACTGCAACGCTTATCTGACTTGGCAAAATTGCTGTCACAATTGTTGTTCTAGTAATGGTACTGGCTACTCTAGCGACAAGCCTCCTTATTGTAAGGCTACATGCTATAGGTCTAATAGAGCCGTCTTATTTCTTTAGTGCTGTCAGATTGGCCACGTAGAAAAAAGGAATGCAGGAGAGTGGCAAATTATCACCCAAAACTGAACCAAGAAGGATACGGAGTTTTTCCACCAGCCTTCCAGATGATGGTACTGTGCTATCGAGCATGTCGAGCAGATGCCGAGGACGTAAGCCGTTTAATTCTGGGCCCGATGCTAGAGAAAAAGACTGAACGGTGTCAGTAATAAGTGTTTCTGGTACGAGGCATGCTTGCACCGGCACTGTTGCTTGAGCATTGTTTAAGCGCTCTCTGACGGAATCCGTAGGAAAAGGACTTGTTTCTCAGTCCCTGCTCTGTGCGGCTGTTGAGTGGCGTATAGGAATCGGTTGAAAGAAGGCTACGTGCGGCAAGTTAGTTTTAAGCTCTAATATATTTTCGTTAATTGTGTGCTCCAGAATATCCAGAGGAAATTCATTTTATGTTCTAGAATATCCAGAGGCAGAAATGAAGCAAACCAATCGCTTTCGCTGCGTACACAACGTTGGTGGCTCAATGCTACTAGGATTGGAAGTTGCCTCATCTCCTCTCACAAGTGGAAACAGTTATTAAAACTTTTATTACATTTCGTCCTGTTGATTCAACCTCTAATACATTTCGTCTGTCAGCGTCAGCAAGAACATTTTTTTTTTATTTCGAGTCCTTCAGACCCTGCACCTTAAGAGAAACTTGTTCCCAACAAGGAGAAGAAAAGTTCTAACAGAGTTCGCAAAATGTCTAGACTTAATACAGCGTAAGTACAAAAGGTGATGTGCGCGTTTAGACTTATTCAAGCCCAAAGTCTATGCCATCATTTAAGCCCACTATTGCATGCGGCTTCCCGTGGGTGGCCTTATCTTAATCTACAAAGTCCTGTTCTTGCCAGTTGTTTTTTTCGCCATTTACATGAGGAAGTGAGTTCGAGGTTGTCCTCCGTCAGGCAAATCACTCGGCATTTTATTCCCTGCGATGTTGATTTTCCCTTGGTTCCTTGTCTCGCGGGACCCTTAACGTGCCACAACATGTTTAGTGCCTATAGTGATTGAAGAATCGAGTTAGCAAGCTTTTGCTTTTCGTGTGCTCGTAAGTAGTACAAAGCAATATACTATACATCTTTTGCTGTATCACTTCCTTGAGTTGTTTTATACGGGAGATTCAAAAATATATATAATAAACCACTTCTTAAATGTGAAATAAATGAAAATAAATATGCAAATATGAAAAATAAACAAACATAGATATGCCTTACAACTCCGTGACATCCTGAAACTATAATTACGAAGTATGAAAAACTTGATTTTATGTATACGTCGATTTATATCTTCTAGGACTCGTAATGAATCGCAAGCGCTGAAGCACTGATAAGATAGGAACTTCGTTGTAAAATGACTAGTCAAATCATCAACACCCTTACCCAAGTATGAGGTCAATTTCGACTGTCAAAACTTCACAGCTGTATACTCGTGTAATAAATAGCAATTATATTACACCAATATAATTACAACATAGTCTGCTAACAATTTGTTGCAAAGAACAGATTATATATGCATGTACAAGACATATACGCATCCGAGTTGGCAAGTAATCAGAGTCTTTTCGTACGTAATATAGCAGTCGGCGTTAAGAGTTCAACACCTACAGGAAGTAATATCATATGCTGGCGCCGAACTTGAGGAGGAGTCTCACTTCTTTACGGCAATATACGCCTATGCTCCTTGAGTTTGAGGAACGGCGGCGAGACCCTAGCTGCCCTCTCCCCTCGCCCTCCGTGGCGCCTCATCTTACCTGCCCCGCCAGGACGCTGACTTTTCCTCCTGTTCCGTATTAGAGCTATCTCTGGCCGCATGCTGGCATCCAGAGCTGCTCTTTGTTCTCTTTAACTCCCATTCAAAGTCGTCATGTGAGCCACCGCTTTCTTGAAGCGAAGACCGCGCACTGCAGGCGGAAAGGCAGCCCTGGCTTGTTTCGGGCCCGCATAGCGAACGTTGGTGCGCCTGCCATCGTCTGACTCCCCCAAGCAACAGAAACATGTCTTGTTCTGCCTTGCAAATGCTGACCATGTACGACTGGAACTGTCCACAGCCAGTAAGCACCTGAGTTGCGTGGTACGAAAACTCCCCATGCGGCCCGTAACAAGCTCTTCCATCAATCAAAAACGAGCGTCTCGGAAAAAAACCGACGTATTCCATGACGCGTTTGTGACATGACAAAGCGATTTCCAGATGTATCTGCATAGAATATGAACGGCACCTTTAACATCCACTGTACGACGGAAGTCGACGATGACGCCTTTTACATTTTTGGCGTCTGTGGGGCGCTGCAGCCGACTAAGGATAAATTGGCAGATTCAGAGGTGAAGAAGGCACTCCGACAGGGCATAAGCGTGTTTGCAAGCAACATATGCGGTTTGATCGAAAGGTGGGAAAAAGGGATATTGCCAGAGAAAATGATATTGCGAGAGAAGGTCAATCTCGAGGCAGCACGGGTTTTGCGTAGGTGAGTGGGCGAGGAACTTGGGGGGTGACAACGGCCATTTGACAGATTAGCATCAACCACAGCTCCTGTCAGTCTGTAGCACTATTAAATGAAGATCCGGATTGAGCACGCAAGCCGACAGTGTCAAGCTTACGGGGGGACGTGTGTTTAGTGGGTTTGTGACTTGACGGAACAAAATCCATCCGTCGGGACTAAAGCCCACACAGCGCGGGTAGACTTCAATGACATGCCCGTCCCATTAGTGCATAAAAGCATTAACTCTCCCTGGAATCAGGAAAGTTGCACGGAGCCAGAATCGGCGAATAGGGAGGTTGCGGAAATGTCGAAATCGAACTTTTCACCGAAATCTGTACCGATATGTGTGCAAGAGCGGTGTTGTGACGGAGGATCCAAGAGTTATTTGCCCATAGTTTAGGCCTATTGCGTCGGACGTTTTCGCTGCTAGTCTTCTGACGCAGAAAATACCGGTCGAGATTGTTACAACTAATTTACAAGATATGTCCATTTCCTCAGCAATCTTTCTGATAATAATTCGGGATTGCTAAAAACAATACCACAAATTTGTTCAATGTTTTCTTCTGCTATTTTTACAATTTACAATTATGTTTTCACTCAAATTGAGAATAATATGCATTTCAAAATGTTTTTTCATGAAGCTCTATCTTCTTCTCGCTTCCGACGAGAGAAGTAGTGCAACGATTTTCAGTCCAGCGCTGTGCATTCCACTGCATGGTACTTGGCACACCTCTGCAGGCAGAACCGGCAGGTGTACAACTCGTACTCCTCGTGAAAGGTTACGTTTGAACATACCAGGTAGTGATAACCATGCACTAGTGCATACGTGGCGATTGTCACATGCAGGACCAGACCAAGGGTGCAAGGCATTGAAAACGTCCAAACAACCGACCTTCCCGTCTGGCCTGTTCGACTCTAGCTTCCCACTCCGAAATAAAACGTTCGTAAGGTACTGTACGCGGCATCTTCAGCCTTAGTCGGATTTTTTCAGCAGCCGGTGGGCAGCCTGACATGAGATACCCAAAGCGGCTCCTCGCTCGGCTAAGCAAACAAAGCACTCGCTTTAAATATAATGAAAAACACCTTTCAAGCTAGTTAAAATTGGCCAGAGTGAGGTGGTTCCACACCCTGTCACGACCGTACGTCAGCCCCGGAACAATCTTAAGCATGAAGAGCCTCACTGCTGAGAGAACGGACCGTCTTCGGACATTGCCTACTTCTCCGTAAAGAGAGACAAGTGCCTTCCGTACTGTTTCGGTTACATGCGCTGTGAACGTCGTTCCTGTATAATGAACCCAAAGGCCAAGAAACTGGTAAAGAGTTAACAAAGTCCAATGGCTGGCCGCAGCAACGTATAACGTCTCTGGCAGCCAATCCACCTTTACGCCTGAATTTCATGGCTTTGGTCTTCTTGGTGTTTATCTCAAGTCCCTTCGAGACAAGGAACGCCTTTATCATAGAGGTAATGCGCTTGATGGCACCTAAATCGCAATGAGCGATTACGATATCATCTGCATACATCACCACTACGGCTTTTTAGTACTCCTGTCGGACGTAACCGACGAGGTCAGCAAGGAGAAGTGTAAACGAGACGCAGCTTAGCAGGTCTCCTTGCAGAGTTCCCACATTTTACTTAATCTAATACACCCTGCTCACCGTCTACCAACAAGGTGTCCTCCTCAAAGAAACTTACTATTACACTCAGGAGAGAGCTACCCGCTCCTGCTCATTGAAATGCTTCAACCAGCAAATGGCGAGGGGCATTGTCAAAGTCCTTGACGCAGTCATTAAAGACAGCATACAGATGACCTTTGGGTTGTGTCACAGCTCGCTCGATTTCTGACTGGAGAACATGGATTGCATCACGGGTGCCTCGGCCTCTCCTGGATGTGCCTCTTCAGCCACCCGCTCAATCCTTCGAATAACCAACTTACAGAAAATCTTCTTCAATGTGCCTTCTGACGCCACTCCACGATAGAGATTTGGATCCTGCTTGTCATCAACATGCCTACCCTTGAACAGAAGAGAAAGCCTGGCGACATGCCAGACTTTAGGCATCCGCCCCCTCTTTATAATTTCGTTCAAGAAATCACAAAGAGTTTCTGCCAAGAGAGAAAGTGACTGGATCCAATGCTCATAGCAGACCTGATCGGGCCCTGAGCTCTCTCTCTTCGGGAGTGACCGTAGGACCTGACACACCTCATCCACCTCGAAAGGCAGATTCATGTTGTGCTGCTCCAATGTAAGCGGATGTACGATTGGAGGAAAGCCGCAACGTCACGATTGAATAAGAGATTAGTTAGATGGCTCTTTACCTGCCCGTCGCTAAGCGGGTTCACCGCCCTACGAGGTCGCACGATGTAAGCTGAAGGCTCTGGTTCTGCCTTTTCGAGCAGTCGTCGTTCCTCCCGCCTTGCGTGTTCCCTTTTTTGATCATAGCAGAGTCTTATATAAGACCTTCTACACTCAAAGTAGTCTATGCTGGCTTGCAGTGATGATGGTGTTTTGGCTCTTGCTTGGCGCAGGAGTCCGAGCCCTTCACCGTGGGCGAGGTAGCAGGCTCGAGAATACTACGGGCGCGATCTTTTTTGCCATAACCTTTTCCACTTCACTGCACTTCTCATCGTTATCTTGAACTGATCACAAGTGAAATCGATGTCAGGGCTTACCTCAAGACCGCCCACCGCTCTGTCCAAATGAGATAGATTAATCCGTCTCATTGCAGACCAGCGCGGCGGGTTATGTCGGTCTTGCCAAATACCAGGAACATCGACAACGCGTTAGCACACTTCAGCACACCAATATTTTCCATCACCTGAAGCAGCACCCCGCCTTTATCATCGTTGGCCCCACAATCGATTCTGGCATTCAAATCACCGCCCGCCGACGATAGTTGGCATGGTCGGGTTTAACTCTGAAAGTCCAAAGCTCACCGTCTCAGCAACCTCCGCAGAATCGAATATGGGTGGGAAATAGAATACAGCGACGTTTACCCTCCCAGAGGAGAGCACTACGCAGTATTCATCTTTCCTGACGCATTGTATCGGTGGTAAGCGTTTATGTAAATAGATAGATAGCCCACCCACAGGTCTTCTCCGACCTCCCGCAGGTAAGACAGCCAGCTGGCGAAACCACCGCATATCATTGATATGCTGTTCGTCTCGCTGAAATGTCTCTGTAAGGAGTGCAATGTCAACCAACTTAAACATGTCATCACGTGCAAGATCCATTGCCCCCTTAAGTCCGTCACAATTCCAGAGAAGCACTCGCAGAGGTATGTTTGCCACTACGCTTGCAGTTCTAGAACTGGTCAGTCACTTACGGGAGCTTGGACCACCAGGCTCACTAAAACTCTCCTTAACCATCCTCTCGTAGGGGACGTCCCCAACCCAGCGACGGAACAGGCTTCCCTTCGGCCAGAATTCATTTCTGCAACAGTTTGCGTAATCTTCATCACGCACCACCACACAGAACACAGCATCACTACCATGCGTATGTTGCTTCCACACCGCGTTCACAGTTATGCCCCTGCCAGCTAGCTTCTGCGCCAATCGTGCCACTCTCAAGGCGCAGATCTTCCCAGGTCTGGCATAGACTTCCAATCCGCCTGTCATCTGTTGCGCTGCCCCTCTGCATTCGATGTTTTGTCTTGTTGTCTCGTCGTTTACGAACCACAACAAAGCCATCGTTGTCTGCCTTCTCCTCCGGTTGTGGATTAGCTGGATCTGCTGTCGGTGTTGTTGTTACCGCAGCTGGTGACGTCGCTGTACCACCACCCGGTGGTTCTATCTCAACAACAGTGCCGTTACTGTCATTCCTCAACCCTGCAGACGCCGAGCTTCTCTTGGCGCCTGCGCGGTTGTTTTTGCTCTCTCCAGCAGGCTCTCTCGCGCTTGCCTCGGTGACGTCACCTCCTTCTCTTCTGTTGACGTCAAAGGACTTCTTGAACGGAGGTCATTTTCGGTCTCTTCACGTCCGTCGCAAAATTGATAGTATCAGGTATACAGTGTTTCGGGACTTGAATACTTTAAGCAGTTTTTAACAATCTCACCACTTTAAATTTTATTATCAAAATTTGGTTTCTTTACTTCGTTGGACCAAACGTAACCAATAAACGCCGCCATCGATCGGAGCAAAATTTTACCTATGTGTAGCTCATGAACGGCGGATAAGTAAAGCATGCCTTACACTGGCAACAAAACTAAAAGCATTAATTAAAGTGTTTAATTCTGTACGCACTCAATTAAGGTGATTTTTAAAAATCCCAAACAGCTGTTGACCTTATTTTTCCGGCCGACAAAGCAAACTTTGCCAAACTAAGCGCACTGCTGTGAAATGTTCAGTCGGGTGAATTTTTGAACGATTTATCTCACGCATCTTCGTTCGCCGACCTTCCATAACGATACGGTTTTAACAATTTTTGACGGAGTGCCCCTAGTCGCGCACTGAATTTTTTGTTGCGGTCCTGCTACGTTTGAATTTAATAATTTAAAAATTAAATGTTGCCAGCGCAGAGCCCCCGTAAACTGTGCCCGACTGGGTTTTGATTTGCGGAGCACGAAATTTGTGTTTCTCTATTCTATGACAAATGCCGATATGCCCTGCCAGACCTATTAGATAGCAATAAATTATTCCTAAGTATCTCGCGTCGGCTGACTTAGTGCGAAGTTTAAAGCACCGGACTTTAGACTTTGCTGCTTATGGTCTCATAAGAGGCTAAATTTACATTAGATTACAAAACGATTTACAAACGTATCCATTAACTAAGCGGCCAAGAAGCTTAGTGCAGGTGCCCAAGCGTGTTGGCATTGTTCAATTTGTGAAACACCTATTTACAGAGCTAAGGCCTTTCTGACTTTCGTGTCTAGCAAGCTTACAATTTGCACTTTTAGAACCATAATAAATAGCTTTTTCGTGATCGAGTTGTGCCTATTTGTATAAAGACTTGTATAAAGTATGTAAACTGTTACGACATGTCCGAATAGTATCAGTGTCTTTTTATGCTCTACAAGTAGACAAGTACGGAAAAACGATACGATTAGCTAATTAGAAATAGTGTTTTGCCACATCTAGTACTTTAAGCTACTACTACTACTACTATCGGCCGCTACCGGCAGTTGGAATAAAGATAATCAAGACAGGACTTTAAGAAAGCCTTAATATATATATATATATATATATAGTATATACGAGGTGTGTTCAAAAAGTATCGCGACTTTTTGTGTTTTTTCAAAAATTATTCATTTATTCATGAATATCTATTTTGTTCCCTTCAAAGTAATCCCCATGAGATATTATACACTTGTGCCAACGGTTTTTCCAATCTTCGAAGCACTTCAAAAAACCATTTTTTTTTATCTTGTTCAGCTCCTCCTTCGATGCCGTCTTTATCTCGTCAAGCGTAGCGTAACGTCGTCCTTTCATGGGCCTCTTCAGTTTAGGGAACAAGAAAAAGTCACAGGGGGCCAGATCTGGGGAATACGGTGGCTGCGGCATCATTAGTGTGTTGTTTTTGGCCAAAAACTCGCGCACAAGCAACGATGTGTGAGCAGGGGCGTTATCGTGGTGCAAAAGCCAATTTTTGTTCTTCCACAAATCCGGGCGTTTCTGGCGGATTGCTTCGCGCAAATTGCGCATAACTTGCAGGTAATATTCCTTATTGACCGTTCTACCCTGTGGCAAGAACTCATGATGCACCACGCCCCTGCAATCGAAGAAAACTGTCAGCAAAACTTTCACATTCGACCGAACTTAGCGCGCTTTTTTCGGTCTTGGTTCGTGCGGCAGCTTCCATTGAGACGATTGAGCTTTGGTTTCCACGTCATAACCATAAACCCACGATTCGTCACCAGTTATGACCCTCTGGAGCAAATTTGGGTCGTCGCGGACAGAGTCCAACATCTCATTAGCAATGTTCATGCGATGCTGTTTTTGGTCGCAATTAAGCAATTTTGGTACGAATTTCGCGGCGACCCGTCTCATGCCCAAATCATTGATAAAAATCGAATGGCACGAGCCTATCGATATGTTTAGGTCCTCAGCAACTTCTCTAACGGTGATTCGACGATTGGCCAATACCATTTTCTCCACTTCATTAATTTTTTCGTCTGTTGTTGAAGTGCTCGGGCGTCCGGCACGCTCTTCGTCGTTCACATCTTCTCGGCCTTCTGAGAACATTTTGTACCACCGATAAACGTTGCTTCGGTCCAAGGTAGCTTCTCCGTATGCCACAGTCAACATTCGGAATGCATCCGCGCACTTAATTTTGTTTTTCACACAAAATTTGATACAGGTTCTTTGATCCATTTTTTTGAATAGGTAAAAATCGAAGACGATCCAAAACACGTGCAAGCAAAGCAGCTGTCAACAATTAAGTGAACATTCAAAATGGCCGAGCTTGTCGGCATAAGTGAGAGACATGAGTACCAACATAACGCCACAAAAAATCGAAATTCGAATATACGTAACCCGCAAAAATTCAAAAATCGCGATACTTTTTTGAACACACCTCGTATATACATATATATATATATATATATATATATATATATATATATTAACGTTGCTTGAAACGAGAGTTGGCAGTTACACTTTGTACTGCGTTATGCATACAGACAGTTTTACAAAGTGTCTCAAGGGAACGGTCGGTTGCTCATAATTCTAACAGATACCACAATGCGCCCTCGGATGCGTCTAGCTAATTTTGCATCGCAGCCACCTGACTCGATTCCAACCATCTATCTGATCGCTTTTGTCGGCGCAAACGTTTGCAAAAACGATATGTAACGGTAAGAGGATAATACTCTCGGATACGCACGCCCCAGCCTCAGGCTAAAATGTTAATTATAGCTAACATGCCCAGCATCCCCCAAAAAGGTCATACTTTTTTGTGGTTGAAACTGCCATTACTGCCCGACCTTGGACATCTGCGTCTACTCTGCCGCTCAGAGTTCTGAAACCTCCCGATTGCTTACTTCACTTCATCTGGTACTGCTACGTCAAAGTTCCTAGCACCAAACTACACTTACCGAAATAAGCGAGACAATATGAGTTAAAACGAGTTTCCATTTGTGGTAAAATAATTCAAATAGATCAAAATAAAATATATACACATAATTTACATTACAAGTCTATAAGCACATGTCTGAGGCCTTATAAAAATTTGTCTCCGGTAGAAATTCAAATGTTTCAAAATACGTGGACAGGATCGTATGATGACAGCAACCAAGCTCTAGGATAATTTAGGATAGCTCCCTGATAGAGCCGGTGCCTCCCAGAGAGCCGTTTGCAGTCTCATGTGTGACAAGATTTTGAATATAAGACAGAGGTGTGTTTGCAGCTGGGACTGCAGCAAATATGCATGGACTCTCTCAAGGACCATGGAGAAACTCGTGTGCGCTAAGTTGGGCCTCCTAGTCCACATTACGCGCTTCGTTCATTATAAGTCTATCGCGAATCGACTGTCCAACGCTATTATTAAACGCATTACACATAAAAGGCACCGTCGTGATAGACTTTGAAGACAGAGGTAAACATAACGGCGACTGATATAATTCTATGCCCTATTACTAAATGTTGGGCCTTTTGCATTTATTTTCTACCTACAAGAACACGATACAAATTAGCGGATTGTGTGCGACAACGTTTCGACTTTCTTAACTAACGTACGCTAACCTATAACAATTACGATGGATGTAAACCGTTTAAATATTAATTGGAATTCACCAACGTATGCGGGGTGTGTAGATGGCAAAGACGAATGTTAATATAATCTTGCATGGTTAACGGACTGTCCAGCTTTGTACGCAGTCCAACGCGGTAACGTGGCTGAACTGTGTACCTTCTTAACGGACGTAAAGAACGTAATAAAATAACAAACACCTTTAGTTAGCGAATAAACGGGTGGGGGATGAAGTGAAGCCTGCGGAGCCGCTTTGATGTGCGATTATCTGGCTACACGCCAGGCAAGCATACGAATATTATTGATGATTTCATGGCGTCGCTGTAGTATGACTGTTCAATGTTTTGCTTTAACGGTTCCAGTAAAATGGCCCTAGTTTTTCAGAAATATATTAGACGTGGGATTTTTTGGAGAGAGGACAAACTGGAAAATGCGGAACGCACACACGTTCACCACCAAGGACTGTCCTCAACTGTAAGTGTAGAGCTTCAAGCCACAAAAGCCAGTTATGTCCCCCCTCCAGCAGGGAAGTGCTGTTAGAATTACTAGAGACTTCTGTGGAAGGTGTAATTGCTGGTTTATTGGTCGCGCCCTCCCCCCCCCCGTAGCGAGGGCGTCGACATGCGCATGCGGATATTCCGCTCGTTCTCGGTTAAAACACTCTTAATGACCGTCGCGATTGTGCACCAAGCATCAAGTGAAGTTGTCATCTTTGTGACTAGAGCAGGAAGACTAGGAAAGATGGAGAAAAGCAGAGCCACCGCAACCTTCCTTTTAAGGTAAAAGAAAGGGAAATCGAGCCCAGAAACGATTAGGGCCCTGAGCACCAAGGTGGATCCTAACACTCACCAAGTTAGGATCATTAGCATCCAACACCTGCCTAACGGCAACATGCGGTTAGTGATTATGGAGGCGGCCATATAGTTTGCTTGGGAGACGGAAATCGATTAAGACCACTCCTCCCCAGCGCGGCAATATTATAAGGTTATAAGGAATATTGTTGAGAGCACTAATCTTGAAGAACAAGAGAGATGCCCTACGCCAGGCGATGGACATTGCTGAACCCAAAGCGCTCCTTCTGAAAAGGGGTCCACTGGGAGGTGGACGGCTCTCCTCCAAGCGGCCCCTTCCGATTCCCGCAAGGCCCTGGAACTAAAGCGGGTACAGCTGTGGTCGTTCTCGAGCGCCATTACGGAGTAGATCACCGTATCGACCTGCCGGCGGTGTCAACGAGTGAGACACTCCTCGTGCACTTCCGAGGTAGTAAGCAGCGTACGCTACCGTAGGTACGGCACACCGGGCGGTGCCAAAACTACAACTGCGTGCTATAATTGTAGCGCGTAGGGGCACGCAGGTAACGGGGCTGCTTGTCCGAAATTAAGAATGCAAATAGAAATGATCCGCCGTGGCCATCCTCGCTAACGTCCTGCCGGCGCCCCAACCCCCCGCTACATGTTCAGCTTCAGCTCCTGACCTGGCGACATCTACTCCTGGGGGTCACCCTGATACCGCCGTAAAACCGGATGGGTACACCACCGTATCCAGGAATCGACGCAAGAGAAACTAATGTTCACCCCTGTAGACCCATGGGCAGCAAACGCTGCCAATTCCAGGAAGACACTACCAGGCAAAGCCAGGCCGAGGGCATTTTAATCAGTATTAACTCAGAGTCTTATTTATTAATTTATTAAATTATACAGCTAAATTGCAGCAGAGGAGCCTACGCTATGGAGATTCCTATGGAGCCTACGCTCCAGGTGACTATCAATCTGCTAGGCGCCGACCTGTTACTGCTCAGCAAGCATAACATTAGGTATGCAGATAATATCAAAAGATAAATCAAAATCATTATGGACTGCCATAAGACGACATTGGCCGTTTGTGTTCATACTTCTGCAGCCCCAACGTTGCACTTGACGTTTTAAACAATTTCTCAGAGATGACTTATCTATCTTTTCTAGGTGAGCTGTCATTTCATTTTTAGTCGTAACAGGAAACTTTAACGCCGTTGCCGACGAGCTTCGGGGGTCGCTGGGAAACCTTATCGGATCAGAAAGTCTGCCTAAGACTGCGGCGGGCCTGCAGATTCTCCTGAATGAAGCGTTCGGAGAACCCTCAGGTCACGCTGTCGACCAAAGACGTCACCGCCCTGTCTTACCTAAATATTGGTGGCCGAGATTGACCGCCTCAAGACTGCACCTAGGCGCGACGCTTTCTTACCAGGGCCTTGGCTGTCGGCGCCCGCGGATGAAGCAGTTCTGCACTGCAACGAGTACAAAAGGCTGCGGATCCTTCTTCGGAGGGAAATCTCTAGGAGCAAGGAGCGCTCCTATAGGGACTTTCTTGAAGAGCTGGGGGACGATACTGGGGCCGCTCATACAAGCTTGTACAAAGATTTTCCGCCTTAAAGAGAAGGGTGTACCTAACGCCCGAGGCAACCAAAGAAACGATATCAGCGCTGCGTCCACAATACCCTCTTCTTGACCGCGCCCCCTACTAGAGGGCCCCAGAGGCTGAAGAAATGCAGCCTTCGGCAGTAACACTGTAGGAGGTACACGAGGCGCCGGAACGCCCTATGCCGGAAAAAGCACCGGGCCCGGACGGTATTCCCGTTTCTGCAGCCAATTTACTGACGAAAACATATCCGAAAGCGGTGGCCGCTGCGGCGACAGGAGATGTTTCGCCTTGACTCGTTCCCTACTGAATGGAAGGCCGCAGAGCTCCGTTCTAATTACGAAGGGCCCTGCCTCTTACCGCCCAATATTATTCGCCTACTTGGACCCATGGCTAAAGATTTCAAGCTCATCGTGGAGGCATGCCTCCGAGACATTGTGGAGATAAAAAGCCTTGCATCCGACTCCTAATATGGACTCTCCCAATATATTTTAGAAAAAGCGCTTGCCAGGTGGCGCCATTCAGCGGGTTCAATCAAAAGCCGAGCTCCTCTGCAGGTTTCCGTCGAAAGGAGCGATCATGGCCGTTTTAATCGACGTCAAGAACGCTTTTAACTCTTAGATGTTTGACGAACATTTGTCCAAGTCTTTTCTACAAATTAGGAATATCAATCAGAATAATAAGCTTTGCCAGCAAGTTAGATACTCAGCGGAAGTGCATATGAAGGCACGCTGACTTGCTTGTTAGCCATCGCAGTACCCGCAGAGAGACGTTCTCTGACATATACACGATATCTCATCCGTTAGTAACGCACATCGTTTTCAATTCTCGCTTTTCGACTATTTACTTGATAATACTATTGATAACAAGTAGTAACACACATAACCTGAAAAGGCAACGCTGTCCTCTGTTTCCACAATAAGGTAATTTGTTAGCTTATTGCTAATTGCGACAGCAACAAAATGAGGTTCCACAAAACTAAAGCGGCAGTGTCGCACAAACGTCGGACTGTCCTCATTAATAAGATGCAATCACGGCTTTTAAGATTGATAAACAACTCTTTGCCGCGTTTGGTAGCACTTGCACTATACGGCGCAAGGTGTTTCGTGCTGACATCCCCCGCCAAAGTAAACGGCGTATGCTGATATATCGCATCCATTTCTTAAGTCACGTTGATAGCCTTGTTAGGTGAGAAATAAAATATGTTATTTATAGTAGTGCCGTGCAGTTTTACAGAAACACCGCACATGCGAGCCCCCCCCCCCCCCCGTCCATAACGTAAAGAAACAAGATAATTGTGGTCAATGAGAGTGTGTTTGTTCAGTGACAATCAGCATGCCGTCATACGTTACAAAGCCATAGATTTCAATATTCCGAGGCAAGTTTCTCTCATTTAGACATATGTGTTTTTCAATGTAATGCCAAACTGGATCACGCAGGCTGCTGGTGATGCATGTGCGTCACGCATTCTTCCGAAACCTTCTAGAAAAGACATACCGCTTTTTTGCCTTTCTTATTTGTTGCGCTACCTGAAACAATCTTCTCTTGTGATTCCAGCCACAATTTCAGTTTGCAAGGAACTGACGGAGACTATCAATACGACGGACGTAATTCTAGACCAGGAGGTCCGTGATGATATTAGTCCACTACAAATCTCTTTAGACGAGAAGGGCGTCAGTTTTGATGCATTCTTTCTACGCGGCGCTGGAACAAGTGGCATGTCGTAGACCACTAGCGCTTCCCTTCCGAAAGCACTTGTACCAACTGCCCTAGTAGTGTACGTGGAAGATGCCACAGGTAAGAATTCGAATTCCAGTTTCAGCAACTCTTTTGGAGTTCAACAATACTATGCGCGATGAATGGAAGACTAAGCCGCAGCAATGGATCGATGCGTTTATCAGACCAATGCAAAATTGCAAGACGAAGTATACGTACAGACTAGTAAATTAAATACATTTAACACACATAATAAATTACAACTCTACGCTTGGTTTAAATTTTTTTTTCGTTTTAACATAGCTAAAGGCATTCTGCTCAATACCCGCTATCCGGCAGGCAAGGTATAACTGCTCAATACCCGCTAAGCTAAAGGCATTCTGAAAAACTCTAAATAGTCGTGCTTCAAAGTTGAAAAATATGTTGTTCAAATCATTTTGTTTAATGGCGAAATAATTGTGGGTACAAAAGATGCCTAATACTAAATATGGTGGGTGACGCAATTTTTTGTCCTGGCAGGTCTTTGTTTATGCTTAGATATTGTTAGCCTTTTATGTCGTGGGGTTTTCGTATTGTCGTTTATATAAGGCGATCGTGTCTCCCCTTCTATATTTTGAAATCGTAATTTTGGGTTTCACTACACACGTTGACCCGGGAGAAGCTGTGTTTTCAGACGATGTTATTGTAGAACCGGAACCCCTCTCTAGTTGAGCTAGAGCAGATTTCCAAATAGCCAAATATAAGCGCCTAACGAGAAACGACCTAAATTAAACAGTATAAGCGGCGATTTCAAGTCAGCGAATGCAACCGCACTGAACTAACCGGTGCCAGTCTCATCTCCCTGAGCGCCGTTGCTGTAGAAGGGCCCATAGCAGGCATAGCAATCGGCAAAGTGGCCAAAGGGTCATTTCCAGCAACAAGACCACTTGGGGAGCTATCCCCAACGCTCACGTGTAGAAGATGACGTTGGGGCGTTAGGGGGTGTGAGGCGGAACCGCGCCTGAACAACACCAAGAAACCTGTGCCGGTCTGGCGATGGCATTCGGGATTTCGGCTTTCTAGCGGTCAGTTTCCGTCAGAGTCGACGTCGCCTTCACCGTGCGCTCATGTCGTGTGGTCATTCGTCTTCATCCACTGTGACTCAGTGAGGCGAGAAAAGTGAAGAACCTCCTCGAACGGCGGCGGCCCCGATGACACCGGAGGTCTGCGGGTTGCGATCGACCTGCTGCGCCACAACGGCTCTACCTCCACCCACTCGCTCGGCCGTCACGATGCGAGCGCTGGAAAATCTCATTACGAATTCTAGTTACGCACCACTGAACTACCGCGTCGGTCCGTCCTCAAAGTATAGTACATCTGAAGACACGGCCCCCAATGATGCTGGCAGGATGAGTAAAAATGCTGATGATTACATACGTGCACACCAACGACGACAAGACAGAATCGAATTCATTAGTAACTGCATTGTCGGGTTTAACAAAGGGCGAACAATGATTGACTAGCCTAGAGAGTTGTGCAGTGCGGTTCTAGAGCTGGATTGTTGCAATAGTTGCTGTGACCAGAAGCGCTTAGAACAGTGTCGAAACTTAGTGGTCTGATTATCAACCTAGAAGAACGTATGGCCTCTAATAGCCCG
Source organism: Dermanyssus gallinae (assembly GCA_003439945.1). Classification (NCBI taxonomy): domain Eukaryota; kingdom Metazoa; phylum Arthropoda; class Arachnida; order Mesostigmata; family Dermanyssidae; genus Dermanyssus; species Dermanyssus gallinae. Next base: position 50,163 of record QVRM01006311.1, read on the forward strand.
AGAGAAAATAAGCTGCGTTCTTTAGAACCTCCGAACAAGCTATGGAGCTTAATGGAGCTTGAAATTAATGTGTGCAATTATCTACAAGAAATGTCAATAAACAAACAGTTGAAACAGAAGAGTATATAGAAGCAATTTCTATGTACACGTTTAGTAATAACTTTAACTTTTTTTCAGTGGCTGCATGGACGCTTGAAAGTCTGCGCTCTGGTTGCACTTGCGTTAAATCTGACTTTCTTCTTTATTTCTATAGACGGCATCGGGTACGGTTCGAGCGCCTCTGCTCATGTGGTTTTTGGCTTTATCTGCCACTGCCACTGTTAGACCTAGCCGAACCTCACTCAGAACTGAATGTTGATAGAGTTAGAGCATGTCATCTGTTTTATTTCTACATAGAAAAAAACGTCATAGCAGCTTAGGCACTGATTTGTATGGACAAGAGCGCATTACTTTGCTACTACGGTGGATTTTTAAAAGACTACAGATTTTCTCGAAACGCCAATTTCTCAAATGTGCAGAAAATACCACATCTGTAGTAGAAAGACGTGCTGCCTGCAGACACTAAACGAAAATTGCTAAATCTAATGCCGACGGATTGTTTGATTTTCGCGGGCACTGTTGCCACCCATGCGCACACACTTCGACCTTTGGATGGAGCAGAACAACGTTGCGTTGAAGAATAGCCTGTTTACGTAATAAATATACCCGTAGTGGATATATTATATGCAAACATCGTTGTACGCACCCAAACAGAAACGCGTTAGAGTCCAGCGTTAGTAGTTCTCTTCGGGTGAACGCTTTTCAATGCGTGGTGACGACACGCACTAGGTTTGCTGCTTTGCCAATCTCGTTTGAATAGAGTGCCTCCAGCAGTGAGGCGTCCCCGTATAGCCGAGGCAAAACCAGTAAAAAAGATGCGCAAACACGCAGGTTCCTATTTGCAATTTTTCTAGCTGGAATCCGAGGTGGCGCTTAAATACTGTGTCGGCTCACTCCGCTTTTACTTAGGCTGACGCCCCATTATCTTAGCATTCCTCTTGACGAAATGGATAGACTTTCCTGATAATGGAACGGCTAAAAGGTGTTTTCAGTTCTGCCTTGGTCGACTGCTAACATAATTATGTTAACGGCGTGATAATAATAATATAATAAAATAATAATAATAATAATAATAATAATAAAATAATAATAATAATAATAATAATAATAATAATAATAATAAAATAATAATAATAATAATAATAATAATATAATAATAATAATAACAATAATAATAATAATATATAATAAAATAATAAATAATAATAAATTAAAATAATAATAATAATAATAATAATGTGTGTTTCTTTATGCATAGGCTTCTTTCTATCACGTTAAATAATTATATAATGTATGCAGCTTATTCTCTTGCAATTTGAGCACCACTGTCTTTGTTTTACAAGTTTGATAGCTCCTACACACTGTAGTATTAGTATCGATTAATTCGTTTTGTTCTGGAGCCTAATTTGTTATGTGTTAAATTGCGGTTTGGTCGGACCTTGTGTGTTGCTGTTTAATGTATAAATGGCCTTCATAATGAACAGCCATTAACTTTGCAAGTGGTCGTCGTACCAATCTTTGCCAATTGCTTCTTGTCCAGTACGCTCTTGTTGTAGACTGCAGCTGGTCCCAGGAGATGCCGGCTCTTCTTCAACCTACCAACTTAATTTTATGAGCACACTCTACAGGACCCACGCACATAAGTTGGCACATTATCTAGCTATTTTTTAAATTGTAGATTTTTTCATTATTCTATCACACTGTTTCATTAATTAACTTTCTACAGTTTTCTGTGAATATTAAACCATGTAGCCCTATTGCTTTCTACAGTTTTAACTCAACATGAGCGTGCACTAGAAGATCTCTTGTCTTTGATCCAACAATGGAACTATTCAACTCGTTTTATATTATATTTAATTAAATCAAACAGGAACTAGAATTTCTCCACGTTGAAGTATTTCTTTTATTACTCTACTTGTATTAAGGATAATTTACTATATAGTACAGTTTAATGTAAAAAAAGAAACGACAAATCTATGATATGTCTCTGATTTAGTCTGTGGTTAAACATTTAAAAGCCATCTCTAGTTATATCGTCCGTTACGGACCTTCAAAGACAATGCATAGTTTTATGTGTACACCACATTATCTAGCACTTAGTCCAACAATGCAACTTTTTAACTCACCATATATGATATTTAATTAGGTCAAAAATGAACTAAATTGTTCCTTGTTGAAGTATTTTTATTACTTTACTTGTAAGTAGTATCTTCTTGTATTGTATAGTTTTATACTAAAAAAGAGTATAACGACAAAGCGATTATATATCTCTGATTCAGTATGCCGTTAAACATTTAAAAGCCATTTCTAGTTATTTCTTCTGTTACAGACCTTCAAAGGCAATACATAGTTTTTTGTTTGTGAATACCACATTATTTAACACTTAATGCCTTATTACAATTTTCTTTTAAAGTGTGAGTGCACTAACAGATTTATTGTATTTGATCCAACAATCGAACTTTTAAACTTACTTTATATTACAATATATTTAATTAGATCAAACAGAAACTAGAATTTTTCCTCGATAAAGTATTTTTATCAGTGAAAAAATCGATTCACTCTACTTGTATTAAGTATTATTTATTTTATAGTCTAGTTTCGTACAAAAAAAAAGTAAAACGACAAGGCAATGATATCCCTCTGAGTTAGTCTGTTATTAAACATTAGTAAGCCATCTCTAGCTATATCGTCCGCTGCAAACCTTCACAGGCAATGCCTATATTTCTGTGGATACCACATTAGTTAGCCCTCAATACTTTCTACAGTTTTCATTAATCGTGTGCGTTCACCAACAGATTTCTCGTCTTTAATCCAACCATAGAACTGTTCAACTGACTTTAATTTATATTTAATTAAATCAATCAGAAACTACAATTACTTTTTGTTAAGCTCGTTAGCATGTTATCACTCGACTGGTATTACGTCTAATTATTTATTTATTTTTCTAGAGTTTGGTACTATAAAAAACGAAAATCGCAAAGCTCGTAAATATTTAATAGAATAAATCTGCTTATTACAGTCTAGCGAGCGAGTATTCACAGTGGGCAAATAAAAAAAACATGCAAACTTGACTAAGAAGGAGTCTATTTGAGTTGAAAAGCTCACACACTTCACCATAAATATGCGACTTTAACTGCTGCCGCTGCTGCCGTTCCTGGCAATGTTTCAATCATTGTTTACTGTGTTTGTTGTTTTGGATCTAGCCGTTAGTACTGCTGAGGCCACTTGCCTGTTTGGCATACGCGTATTAGTATCTGAATCTATTTTTGCGGCTGTTTCTATTTGCTGGCACGTTGCAAAGCTACTCTGCGGCCGCCCAACTGTTGTGTTGGCGATTCGGTAGGCTTTCGCAACGGGGTGGTGGGGTTCTAGCCAGAGTCGAACTGCTGATCGCTGACCTCTGTGTAGCGTCCAGCGTCGAGTCGATTGCAGCGTGTTGCTTCTGGCTTCTGGCTCTGATATTTCGCACTGGTCGTTCTCGGCGACGCGGCTTTCATTAATTTCTGGCTTGCCATTAGCAGACAAAGATCGAACCGAGCAAAACGTTGTTGCCTGACTGGCCTGCCTAGCGCCGGTCTGCAATTAGTCCGTTAACGCTGCGGCAGCAACAAGAGTTTGGATTTGCGTTTGCCAAATATGATCAGGATTTTCAATTTCGCTTTGATTCAGTCAAATCAAAAACACCACTTATAGCGCGGCGTCATGGATTTGACTGCACTAGTACAGCCTTGCTTGCGTACGCTTGTACAAACATCACGTTATGATGACAAATGATCAACATCTATCAAGCTATTCCATTGTCCTAAAGATTTTTAAATGTTCACAACAACTAACAGATAGCTGGATATTGACGCTGAGACATGCTATAACCTAGACGTTAAACGCAGATTGAGTATTAATAATAATAATGGATAACAACATAGGAAGATCATGATTAAAAACATAAACTAAAATTAATATACTTAAAAAACTATGATGGCCTTCCCGCGCATCTAGTACTTTTGCAGCCCTGAAAATTTCCAAAGCATACGCTTACATACGATAACACATTACACAAGTTTGAAAATGTAATTTTTTGAAGTGACTTGGCGCTATGTAATAGCGATGCCAGAAGCTATTATATCCGGTAATAGGTAGCAGGTTCCTAAGGAGCACACACATGAATTTGCAGGCATAATTATTACTGGTGGCTTCGATCATATAAAACTCTGTCTGGAATGATGTGGCGTAGGTCCTAAATCGTGTAGGAGCTTAAATATGAATGATTTAGAAAAAAACGAGGCTGACACCGGGAGAATAAAGCAGAAGGTTATTATTGTTATTATTATTATTATTATGAAGTAAGCTGTCATAGGCTACCTGATACAGACAATGTAACAAATAGTACCTCAAGCAAGCTTCACCACAAAGGCGAAAAAAGTACCCGTTGTTGGCCTCACTGTGTCCGGCTCTCATATATATCAGTGCTGAAAATCGTGCAACTATACTCGACTCTTGTACTGCGGGAAGGTCTATCTTCTGGGTTTCATAAGTTCTATTAAAAATCTCGAGATCTTTGCCGACATGCTGCGTTCCCTATTCAACAGGCTAGTTGTTCAGGCGTTTGTGCCCTTGAGACTAACATCGTTTTAGATCGTCTAAACAAAAAGGTGAGCTCTTCGCAGCAACATAGAATATTCTATGTCTAAGCCGGATTTGTGCACGTCTAAAGTTTCTTTGAGGCTGCCGTGAGCCTGTCAATTATCTTGTTGCGGAAGAATATATAGCTGGCAGTTGCGGCTATTAATTAGCCGCGTGTAAACGGTGTACATATTTGTAAAAGTGCAAATAAAGTTATCAAAAAATCATTTTTATCTAATGTTGAGCATGACATGTTATTGGTGAAATATATATATATATATATATATATATATAAAACTCGACAATTAATTATAATTGCAGCTACAATATCCAAAAAGACGTCAATATTCAATTAAGTGATGTTAGATCGAACGATGTTAATAAAACCAACGTCGAGCATAACCATCATGGCTATATATTATAAAATCGATACAAAAATAAACAATAAACTGTTTCTAAAAAAGTTTTCCTAGACACAATAGCAATATGTGAGTTTGGGAAGAACACGAGGTCTATAAAGGCGAATGAGCAAGAATGAATTCTAGAAGAAGTAAAGACCGAGACGCAATATTGCCTCTACAATCTTGCTGACGTGCAGAGTAAAATCAAGATCAGGCGTAATGTGTCGTCGCCAATCGTTACTTGTATAGTTGAGGTCAAATACTTAGATACTTTTATAGTTGAGGTCTCTGAGAGACTCAGAGGTCAAACACTCACATATTTCAGAACTACGCATTTGAAGGATGAGAGGATCGTATCGTTTTCAGAACACCATCAAGCATTCAGGTTATTAAAGATGCTTGACTTTAAATGGCAGGTACGTGTTTTTGTCCCAAACAAAATCATATTAAGAAAGAAGACAAACATCCCCTTTGATAGAAGATAATGCAGGCAATGGCCAACTTAGTTTAACACCAATCGTTACTTGAAAGTAACCGTGGTTCACAGATGTCCTCACCTACTGCTCTGTACGGATGTAGATATCTAGACGTTCCAACGTTACGGAGCAGAAGAAAGTGGTCTACTCTGTCGAATGGATGCTTATGGCCAAAATCAACGCAGTGAAACGTTCTTTGAGCATTATAAACATAGCTCAATCCTACGTCATCTCCAAACCCTCGCGTACACGTAAACCGATGGGTGGCAGAACCGTGCTGGGCAAATAGGCGGTTTAAAATTAGAAATGATTTAAGTTGTTAACATTTTTTTTTCTTAAAGTGCAGCAGTATATTGTGTATATACATTGTGAAACATGTCGGTAGTTCTCAGCAATCGTTTTCGAGCTCTCAATTGTGGACGAGGGTGATACGACTGAGTCTAAAAAGATCAGACACGGCGCCATCGTTGTAAGATCTGCATAATTAAATTATGAGTATTAATACCGGATCGGCTAAAAATTACGCTGAAATATTTATAAAATTATTTATATATGTTTTTAGGTGTATGGCTAGTCTTTGGCTTGAGACCGGAACGAAGTGTTGCGTGCCTTCGGTGCGGAATGTTGTGAATAATTTGCCAGAAAAATATTCGGACCGGACGCACAGCATAGGGTAGAAAAAGGTTTAGAGAAAGGAATGCCAAGCGACGGAAAAACGAAAGGTTCGGGGGTTTGTGAGTTAGTAGCGGCCACCTCATGTGAGGGGAAAGAAAAATATTCAGTACCCTTTAGCCAATTATTGGCAAATGAAAAAA
>QVRM01006312.1:0-51947 GCA_003439945.1 Dermanyssus gallinae
TATACGAGCCTTCTAAGGTCACTCACGAATTTCCCCACCTGTCCAACGCACGTTTGTCCCAGCGTTGCAAAACCGTTTGACTCAAAATTGCATTTTCTGCAGTCGCGTTGGCATAAAAACGTTTGCTCTTTCTACATCTTCGATCTCTTCTTCCACTCGAACTTCCATGCCTGGACATTGAAAATTACAACTATTTATAACCATTACCCGTAACCATAACCGGAGGGGGTCCTGAATATATCAGAGTTGGACATTTTTAAGGAAGTTATTTTTAAATTCTAGACCATAATTTTCCAAAAAATTGTTTTACCAAGGGGCTTATGCTAGTTGAAAACTTTTACTCCCATGCCTGGCACTCAATAAATGTGTGTTTCTGAGGTGTTTTCTAGGGCTATCACACTGAGAAAAACGTGTTTCTGAAGGCGGCCTTTTCTAGTAGTGTCTTATGATTTAAAGTCACCCATGTGACGTAAAAACATTTTTAATGTTAAATGTTGTATTAATCTCTTGCCACTTTGTATTCTTTTGTTATAGAAGTTTTGAAAAACGCCATTGCACGATTGGCAAAAGCAACCTTTATATATATATATATATATATATATATATATATATGTGTGTTCTCTTGTGTTATGAGTGTGCATACCACACACACACACATATATATATATATATATATATATATATATCAGTTTAATTCACAGTTTTAAACATTTAGGCTGGGGAAAAAATCTAAACGATGACTTCAAGAGTGGCCAAATAAACCCCCAACCACACATACGCACACAATGGCAACGCAGAATCCTTTGCGGTTTAAACCATGGCTCCCACACAATGTTTCCAAAACTAGGGATCAGTAGCCGTTTATACACATATCTGAGCACACCGGAGAACGATTTGAACAAAAGATACCTCTCCAAAAATGTTACTCGATCTGTTTATCTTTATAGAACATTAGATACGAGAGCGACGTAGCATGGACGGCTGGACAGGAATGGAAAATGATCAGATTAGGAACGAGTGTTGAGAGATGATGGCCTGCATATTTGCTCTGGCCCCATCTACATAAGTACTACGAGAAAAACGCCGCAGCTTTGCCAACATTGCCGTACCATTGAAGCGCTACCTAAAGACACTTAAAGATTTAAAGAAGAATGCAAACAAACCAATCAATGAATTAAGTTGCGCAATTCTTTCGTAGAACCTCTTCTGCAGAGTGATACAGTTCTGAGCGCAGCTAGGATTCGAACTCTCGTTCCAATTCTTACAAGCGTTTCAAGCGCAAAGCTGTAATCTTTAAAACTCGAATTTCGTTTTGAGGAGTTTTTGAAAGGTCGTAAACAAACTCCTTGGCCTAGAGTAACCCTCTCTGAGTAGCTCTCTCCCAGGTCAGGAATACACCTTTCAAATAAAAAAAAAACAGAAAAGTACACGCGAGGCTGCTACAAGTGCATAAAAGTTGCTTTCGATTGTACAATCAGTACTACTACAATGTCTATACATATTTTTTAGTTGAAGCCAGTTTGCTGGCGATTGAACTGCTTTACGCAGGGCCTAACATCAGTACAATAATGTACTTGGCGGTGTTAATAATCACATTAAAGCCCTTTAACTATTGATCAAATCATACTGTAATTCTTAGAATTAAATGCATGCCTCTTATGGGACACAATTGTCAAGTCTTAAGATGTGAATCACAACTTTATGGCTTTATGGCTCAACAACAAACATGCATTTCTCGCACCCACTTCGAATATGATGCTCTGGCTATACAAAACTAGCTGCTGCATGTATCAGTTTCAGAAACTGGTTTATGGCGTCTTTATTACCCTCTGCTTTCATCTCGCTAAATCTTTCATCATTTAATCAACAGCTGGGGCCATTTTTAACAGTCAGAGTTTTCATAGCAAAAAAACAGGAAAATTATTTGCGCTTTGTAAGCTATCAATTATTAATTTTTTTTTCCAATCTTAATAATTTTGGCGCAAATTATAATAGCAATCGAGTGGCGTTGGCAGACCACAACGCTCAAACTAAGATGATGCTCCCTGGTCAGAGACTTTTTGTTTGTTTAAATCCTCACCGTAGGTGCCAAAAATGGTCTATCCAATGCTAATGCTCTATCCCCTATTATATGTTAGTTAAGTGAATACACCGCCTGGACGCTGTGCTACGACGATTAGACCGAGCAGGTTTCGCAAATGCATCATGTTGCCTACCGACACCTGAAACTTTGGGATACCCAAAACTGATAACACTATACTTGTTGGAGCTGTTGGCCATCGCCCTAGAATGACGCGAACTTCGGAGATAACCTTTAGCAATGTGACCCTCCGCAGGTGTGCTTCCTTCTTGAATGCCATAATGATACTAAGCTTTGTTAACCAACGGGCAATTTACATGTTGTGCGTAACGTGCGTAAGCAACCGTTGAAAACGAACGCGTATTTGAAGTGACGCCACATGTGTGTATACTCTACACGACTCCCAACTAGTCGAGCTAACCGAGTTGTCGCATCGTTAAAGGTGATATAAATCATCTCTAACGATATGATACTGCGGCCGCACCGTAAACGTGCCATTATGAGCTGAGAAGGATTTCGTGCTCTCTTCCTGCAAAGAGACATGAGAGAATAGGCGAAGGTCTTACGGAAAGAGGAATATCAAGCGTATCACTAGTCATGAGTCACAGAGTAATCTTCTGCAAACTAAAGCTTTTGCAGGGATTCTATTCACAGCTGTCGCAAAAGCTGTCGTTTATGTAATTCACCCAGGTTGTTACAGTTGCATGTGAGCAATGGTAAAGCACGCGGTAAAGGCTAGCTAGCCTAAATATATATATATGTTTAAGAATTTCCGTAAGGCTATTATTGCCCGTGTACGGTTTTTTTTTATGTCATGGCTACTTTTAATCCACTCCGGCATTTACCCTTGTCTAAATTGGAAACCATGCAAACCAATTTAAGAGTGGCCGGTCTGGGTCTCGAACCCAGTCCTCCCGAATGTAAGGCAAAGGCTTTGCCACTAAGCCATCTTGTTCGGTTTATAGGCGAACAAACTGCTAGTTGGGCATCGCTGAAAAGAATTAACGGCGTCGAAACAGCCAGGCCTCGTCCCGGCCCTGCTGAAGGCGTTACACGACCAGGACGTTCTGGTTCAATGTTAAGTAAAGCTGTACACGTCGTGCGTCGCTTTAGGTTCCCGCGAAGTGCGCCAGCGCGAAGTGCCCCCCCCCCCCGTCCGTTCGTACCCTCTGATGATTGTATTTGGGCGTAGCGTTGGCTATCAATTCGGTGGTTCGGCAGTGTTTTGCCGCTGGCCGTTAGCGGCTGGTCGACGCGTCGCTACACAGCCTCGTCGCGGCGAGGATGACAGCGCTAACGGCGACAGCTATTGAGGCGTTAGCTAGAAGGAGAATGCCAATAGAGAAGGACGAGCGCACGCATCGCTCGCGCTTGTTCGGCCGGTGTCGCGTTGTCGCGTTGACAACATGGCATGTATGGGAGGGCTTCGTTCGTTTTCTGTCGAGTAATCGAGGTTTTCTGCTCGTCGCGCCGCATACTACGATGAGAGAGATCTGATAGCGAGCGGACAGGCTGTCACGGAACGACGTCCAGAGCTACAACTACCCCAGTGGAATCACACAAGCGCCAGCATACAAGCGCAACAACTACACCATGTGTTGATGGACACATACGCATGTATACCATATATATATAATATATATATATATATATATATATATATATATATATATATATATATATATATATATATATATGTACATGAAGTGCGTTGCAAACAATTAGCAATTCATGATTTTTAAGTGATCATTTCGGCTTGATTTATTTGATATTTATTTGAAGGTGATATAAATCATCTCTAACGATATGATACTGCGGGCCGCACACATAGTAAGCGTGGTATAATGAGCTGAGAAAGACTTCGTGCTCTCTTCCTGCAAAAAGACATAAGAGAATAGGCAAAGGTCTCACGGAAAAAAGAATATCAAGCGTATTACTAGTCATGAGTAATAATAATTACTTTGAGGACACCTTACTGGTGATACAGGGTGAGCAGCATGTGTTGCGAAGAAAGAATGATACAGGGTGATTACTTACGATATTGATTAATTTTATATGGCTTGAAAGTTTAAGGGCATGATGTACATGACGAACCACGAGTATGGTGTTAATTTAGTTGCAATCTCACAATCGGTTTATACAAAAATAAAAAGTGTGAAAAAACAGCGTTGCAAAATATTAGCAACAATAACGCCCTACGGAGTATTCGATTCCTTGCAGGGCTGTATGACTTATTTGATACTACATATTCTATTCTAGAAACGGGTTTTTCGTCCTTTCTTCTGAATCAAATCGTAAACTCGGTCTTTCATGGAGTTAATGAGCTGTTGTAAGCACGAAAGTGGAATATCAGTCCATGTTTGCTGAGCAGCTTCTTGAGGTCCGACAAATTATCATATTGTCGACCATTTGCGTAAATCTATGACCGAGCATATGCCTCAATTATTGTCTTTTCGTTATCCGAGAGATCCTTTGTATGACCCATAGTTTAAACATAAGCTTTGTCGTTAATTCGGAACAACGACTGAGCTGTAGAACATTTTGCAGCTATAGAACGATTGATTTAGCTAAACAATATTCCTAACATTTGATCCCCGGGATCGTATATCAGCTGTAGTATCGACTATTCTTTACAAACAAGAGCTGTGTTGTTAGCATGCTATTGTTGCTAATACTTTCCAACACTTTTTTCACACATTTTTCTTTTGTATGAACCTATTGTGAGATTGCTACGAAATTAACTCCATACTCGTGGTTCGTCATGTACATCATGCCCGTAATATTTCAAGCCATTCAAATAAATCAAGCCGAAATTATCATAAAAAAACATGAGTTGCTAATTTTTTGCAACGCACTTTATATATATATATATATATATATATATATATTTATGACTACATCAACTATCGCAGGCAGTTTTTTTTGCAGGCTGCATTGGCAGTGCCAGCCAGAGAGAATTTCTAAGATGGCTACATGATAAACGGTCGCGTGTTTCCCTAGTTATTTCGGGCTTAACAAAAAGCATCCTTGTTTTCTAAACCAAGGCTGGACAATTGCGAATAGAGGATGAGGATTTCCAAAACTTAGGATAGGCGTTGGACAGATGGTATCCATCATGTGTTTAATGCGTTTAAAGTTTAGTTGAGACGTAAGCTGTGCCGTGTGGCCTCGGAGCGCAGTTAAATCTCTAAGTGATGCTCTAGAGGGCCTACGGGGCCTAATTGCAGTACGTGAAACATGCCGTTGGTGTGTTTGCCTACATGTGGGCGTGTTTGTTTATAGTGTTCTTCAACAAACCGTTGGAAATCCGATCTCCGATCTCCATCATCCGATTCCCGTCGCTAATGTTTTGCAGGTTAGGGGGAACTTGTCTGCAGGGACGCAAACCAATCGCCGCACGACGCACAAGGCCTCGGAACGGCATTTTTGGTTTAGCCGAGCGAATCCCGCCCTTGTCGACGATGGCCACAGTGCCGCGCGAATATTGCCCGCGAATGGAACGCGCGCACCCCCGATGGCCGAATGCCAATTGCAGATGTGTCTCAAAGGGCAGTCAGCGATACAGACGAGAAGATACGCAGTGACAGCCTAGGCAAAGCTCTGTCTCTCTCCTCTGCTTCCTGATTTCTGTCTTTCCTTTAGTTTTTCTTTTTCTTACCTCCTCTCACTGTTTCCTTCTCTAGCTCGCTCCGGCCAGGCCATACTTCACCGCGCTGACTTTTGTTGTTGCCGTCGCCAGTACTTGATCGACGACGAATGAAAGATATTTCAGTTTTTGTTTGTTGTGCGACACCCACCATCTGCCGCACATACGAACGAAAAATCCAAATACCGCACGCAGCAACAGTGGCAACAGCAGCAGCTCTAACAACAACAGCCTAACAACAAGCCCACTTTCGCCACCAGGACATGTGCAGATGCCGATCGCCTCTATTGCTAGCAGAGCATGTGGTTCGTGACGGATGCGACGCCAATGTGTTCCGCTATATTGCCGCGCACGGAACTGCCTACTATTTTTGTTGTAGTTTTTATTGATAATCATACTACGATGACTATTACTTATAGGTATTCTATTCCTATGCAAAGTATGTGCTTGTGTACATATATATATATATATATATATACATATACATATTCATATATATATATATAAACGTGGTTTATTCACGGAACTGCAAATCACAACGCTTAAATTATCGGTAAATAAAAATGGTTGAAAAAATAAGCACTCTTGACAATCTCCAAGGAAAGCTTTGCTTAAGCACTTTAAACAAATTGTAATTACAGTGGTTATTGATCGTAACAAGGACTTCAAGCAGCGATTGGTGCGCTTGTTAGAACGCCGAACACTACATGAGACAACAAACTAGCAAATACAACACACAAACGAAGTATTTCACTAATACAGCATCCGCACAATTCAATTCACAACAACTATGACTAAGTACATGTGGATAAATACTATCCAATCTGAATGTGTCTACGTATACGAAGAACAACAGTTCTGATACAGGATATACCTAGATCACACGCCTGGTTCCGACTGTGAAATTAACAGCCACTGTTTTAACTCGCAATAGAAGAGATGTTTCGCGGTGAGGCATCTTATGTGTTTGGGAATGCAGGTCCAGGTTTCAGGGAGGCGGCCACGCAGGTGCGTGTTGTCTAGACTTCAAATATACGGAAGGCACTGCAAAGGTTGTTGCACGCCTAGCTGATGTTCGACGCATGGTAGGAACTAGCGGAAATGCGATCTCCATAGGCACAATGCCACGCAAAATGTTGTATGCTAACATTAACCCCCGCAGCGAGTAGAGCCTTTTCCACCGTGAGTCGGTTAAAACGAATAAACATGTTACGGACCGAATCCCTTCGCATCTTTGGTTTACTTTAGCTCCACAGAGAATTCGGTCATAGCCACCATCTAGCATAGATCTGGTAAGAACAATATATATATTTGCTCTGGATAGAGTCCTCACGGATGTGCCTGTACGCAGCGACTTTCTCGGTCCGACACGTCTATACTTCAGCAGCTCACTGGCTATGTTTCGAACAATAAGAGCCAATAATAACGTTGTGGCAAACCGTGGCCTGTACATTGGGCATTCAGTAGCGGCATTTTGTATGTTTTCTAAAAACGCCTTAATCCCTTCTTCGCAGTTAAGAGCGAAGGAAACGCTATAGCTGTAGCGACCGTGTACATATATATGCGTTTTTCGGACATGCTGACGCCCAATGAGTTTAGTTATGGCCTAGTGGTTCTCTAAATCAGATTTGCAGTAGGACAGTCGTGATAACTTCTTCTAGAGGAAAGCGTCTAAAATGGTGTTGCCTCCGAAAATCAGAACATGAGAACTTAACCCTACAATCGTCGTATGCAGATTTCAGACCCAGTCTCCACATCCAATATACTCCAGGCTGCACATCCAATATTGGAGCAAGACTATTGTTAACCGTACGATTAGTAAAAGGGTGCGATACCAATAATAAGCGTGCATAATCAGAAAGGATCCAGGCGTGAGACCTTTTCAACACAGCTGAAAAGCAAAGGAAATATCTAGTCAGCTAAGTGTCGATAAGAGTCCTAACATATATATATATATATATATATATATATATATATGAAAATACCGAGCTTCAGTAGTCGCACAATGTTAATGCAATAAAATGCGCAGTATTACTACTATTAAACATATTCTTTGTATGCATGATATGGCGCACTTAAATATTTAACATTACACTTCCTACACTTTGTTGTAACCGATCGGAAAAAAACAATCGTTTTCTGCAAAAACTAAAACAAATCTAGTGTACGAGTTGGTTAGTCAGAACTCGATGTAACGTATTGGGTTACTTGCGTACAAATCTAACATTAGCTGTTAACTGCACTTTGGTGTCTATAAACACGCTTCGTACTAACCTAAAGGAAAGCGATTTAATCATGAGTTGGAATCGGCTACGGCTGAAGAAGAATGCGAAACGAATAGTAAACGTGCAGTTTTCCACGTTTGTATGAACTTTGCAAAGTGGTCCAAGCGTCGCCTGGCCGTTAAACTAGTACAACGTTGCACTGTAGACTCGCGTGAAACTGGGAATTGGTAGTTGATATGCAAAGGTTTTCCTTTACCATGCAAATAGACTTTGCGCAGGAATTCGCAGCAGCAGCAGACAGTCGCGGTGAAGTCGCGGTGTCGGACCGAATAATTTTAGTCAATCACGGCGGCGGCCGCGGCGGAGGCGCGCTGGCAGGCGTGACTCGGGAGAAACAATTTCGACATTCTAAACAAAACTCAGTACTACCATCCACTGGGTGTGCGTAACGCATTTTCCCTAAACCCCTCTAAAAAAAAAAAAATTAAAATAACATTTTCCGACCGACCACCACTGAATGTCGTTGAACGTAGCCATCATTATTACTGGTATTCGTAAATGTACCATCAAGCGGAATGCCTTCGGGGATCCGCTTGAACGTCTGGAAACTAGGATCGATTTTTGATATCCTATCGAGGAGTTGTTCGTGCATAAACCTAGAGGTCGCAAGCAAAACAACAAACATTCCGTCGCGTTCGAGCAGTTCCTTTAGAACCTAAGAAGAATGAACCGAAGCTAGATCTTTTACGAGATGGATCGCTTGTATAATTAAGTCGTTTCACAAAGCCATGTCTCGACTTGGTCGCATAAAGCCTCACCAATCAGCGATAGCAGGCGCATCGAATGCTGCCGCAAAGGCTGGATTCAACGCATTCATACGGCTATCGTCTATGCCTGCTACTCTACGAAACAAAACTTCCTTTGAGCGTGTGTAAGACTTCGTCTTGAAATGGGCCCAGTCGAACAGTATCCATGTATTCATGGCGTACTAGCTGACCCTTCAATAGGCAAGGCCCTTCTTATAGCGACAAAGTGACCAAAAGATCAAACCGCATTTCTAAATACAGTTAAATTAGTTAGATATTATGCAGGGCGCCGCCCTATATGACTTCAGCCTCTATGACGGCTTTTACCTGACCTTACATTGGTGCGCTAAAAGCACGGTCCTAGTCTTAGGCGGTACCCATGTAGACTAATTAGACGGTGAATAATATAATAATAATACTAACTAAATAACCGGTGCCCGCAGACCGGCAATAGTGATTTCTAACTGCAACAAAACATATTAAATGGATAATGCCCATTTAAATTCGCACTGTTGTTTATTTGACGCATTTAAAATTTCAGGCTGCACCTTTTCTTCTGACAACAAATCTCATCAAATGACGCCTCACGAGAGACACTAGCATACCAAAAATGGAAATGTTCTAAAAACAAATTTAGACGCGCAGTAAAGACATGATGCGGCATTGAGGAACCAAATTTCAAACGTTCCTGGATTCAATTTAAGCTTGTGCAAGCCCGTATGTAACGACATTTACTAATGTCGATTAATAAAAGCTTCTATAGGGCAGTTAAATAAATATAATGCGTTATCGGATTGTATCACTCGATTATTATTCTATTTGTGCACACTGTAACGGCTGTGCTAGTCTGTGACACTAGGTCTTCCGTTTTGCTTTAAGTTCTCGTCAAGTTATCTTTCTATTGGACGAGCAAGCGTGCTGGCCTTCTCCTCAATGCCAAAAAGGCACTAAACGTTTTTCGTTTTTTTCTCACCTCAGGTGTCACTTCCAAAGGTTTCCTATTCTGGACCTCCTAGGCTAATTACCTCGATCGATTAATTAGTAACGATAACCGATCCACCACACCGTAGCGTTTTTGCTACTGCTGCTCTCCTGCCGTACTATCCACAGGTTTTTCTCAGCCGCGTCAACGACCGCGAGTATAAATATATAAATATACAAATATATATATATATATATATATATATATATATATATATATATATATATATATATATAAGGTTCAGAATAAATCTATCTCTTTCGGTCGTCTTTGTTGAGGCCCACGGAGGGCGCGTCAAACATTCTAACCTTGCGGGTGGCAATCGTAGCGCTACTTATCTACAAGAATAACAATAAAAATGCAAACTACCCTTATCTCAAGAGAAAATGCTTTCAAGCAAATGTGTATGTAAATACTGTGGCAAAATCAATATCGACCGGAATCACATAATGGTGAATGTCTGCAAGTAAACGCCAGCGTTCGTTAGCAGCTGCTGTAATTTTCTTCGTTGAACGGCACAGCTCATAATTATTGTGATTAAACTATCAACAACATGGTGACTACAATAAACATAGAAACAACAACACAATATATAAAAAGTATGCCCAATAACAACTACAGAAATAGCAGGTCCAACGTAGACACACCGCCAATCAATTGCAATCAATATTGGTCAGGTGTTACTAAACTACCTGAACTTGTGATGACTTTTGCGCTGATGTTTGCCTAGCGACGAACCTTAAGATAAACAAGACGCAATGCCTTGCGATAGCAGCGCCAGCGATGCAATGCTGTGTGGTAGCGTAGGTGATTTATTATCCAATATTCTTCTGCATTACTCGTCATTGTTGGTCTGACCCCACCTTTTTGGACGATCACACAGTGTGCCGAATCACGAAAAGCCTTCTGACGCTCTTCTACAACAGCAGCAGCGACTTCTACAACAACTTTGCCACTATCGATATTAGAGCCTAAATACGTATAGATAGAGAAGTGGATAGCCTAGTGGAAACCTTCGACTTTCCACTGTCTCGCGCCTGCACTGCTGCGTATCTTGACGAGTATCGATCTCTACTCGATGGCGTTTTGTGAGGCCAGCTGTTTGGCTTGGCCTAAACAGCTGGCTTGTTTGGGCCTCTCGCCGTTACTATGCTTGTCGTACGGAGATGTTTGCGGGCGTGTGTGCGTGATGATTTATTTGATTGCCCCTTCTCGTTGAATGTTTGTTAGGCAATTAGACTACGTGTTTCGCGCGTTTCGTCGACACTAACTACGTTTTCCAGCTGGCGTTTGGTGACAAGCCGATCTCTCTATGTTTTACCACACGATCACCGCCATCACCGCCACCACCACTACCATCACCACCACCACTTGCTGGTACCGGCCGCCGCTTGCCACGACCGCGCACGGCAGCTGCAATGGCGCTGCGGTCGGGTACGTCGAATTCGTTCGCTGGTGAATTGGATTAGCGATTTAGCAAGCACCGTTACTAGTTTGCTCCGCAGTCGGCTGGCGGAAACGAAAACTTTTGGTGAGCGCCAGGAGTTGTTTTTTTTTGGACGGCGTTTTGACGCACGTGCACAACGCTACCAGTAAGGCCACAGACTAGGTAGAGAGAACTTTCTCTCTCGCTCTTTCCCTCTTGCTCTCCCAAGAGAATGAGAAAGAAAAAAAACAGGGGGAGACAGCAAGATAGAAAAAAAGAGGGCAATGAAGAGCTAAAGAAAACGAAAGTCCACAGGGAAACGGGCGGATCGAAACAGTTACAAACAGAGAAACAGGAGTAGGCGGGAAAGAACCCCCAAAAACTAAGAGGCATATAAGGGGTAGGGAAGACGGCAGGGGACGCGCCTAAAGCCTGCAGCCTAATTTAAAAGGATCAGTTTTAGCGTTTTTCCTTCCTCTCCAGCTTCGTGTCTGTCTTCGCCTGCTGACACTCAGATGGTGGCGCGGCTACTTTTCGTCCTCTAATTTTGTCATCACTATTGTTATTATGATTTTCCTCATTATTGGCTTTTCCCTTCTGCCTATCAGTTAGTTGTTGCTGTTTCAGCACCGCCAACGACATGCCAACGTGCAAAACGATTGCTTAAATAAACCAGTGTACGTTGCATCTGCAACAACGATAACAACAGCAACAATAGCAACAACAACAGCAACAACAATAACAACAACAACAACAACAGCAACAACCGAAACAGCGACGACGCGACGATAGGCCGTATCGCCACAGCAGCAGCAGCAGCAAGCAACGTTATTCCGGGGCTGTGCTGACAAGGACGACCTACGCTCGGGGCCGTCCCCGTCGACAACAACGGGCGACGACGCCCGCGCGGTCGCACTGCCGTCAGCAGCAGCAGCCGAAATAACAGCTGCCGTTGCAGCAGCAAGAGCAGCAGCAAAAGCAGCACCAACTACTACCAACCAGCGGAAAGTGCGGGTTAGAGGAGTTTTCAAGGCCCACACTCTTAGCGCTTCCGCCATCGAAAGATGCAAGCCGGTCGGCTTGGTGGTATCATCGCCGTCGTTGTCGGTGGCTTCGTCGGCTTCGTCTGCATCGCTACTTCTACTTCTAGCAGCGACCCACCGACCGACGGACTGAACAACCAACGGGCCGACCGACACCGACTACAGACTTCCACTTGTGCTCGGTAGCAGTAGGAAGTGGCAGAAAGTGGCCCAAAGCCGTTTGCTGCCAGCCGACAGCTACTTGAAGCGCGGGCCAACTTGACTCGAGTAACTGACGAACGGTAACTGCAACTGAAAAGAGTAGAATAATACAGCTTAGCGGTGCTGCTAGTGATGCTGCTGCTGTTGCCGTTGCTGCTGCTGCAGTTGCTGTTGTTGTTACTGCTGCTGCTACAAGAGGTAGCAATGTGAAGGCAGGCAGGGAAAAGGCAGTCTTCCCAGGAAAGGGGGCGGTCGGGGGAGGACGCGAACCAAGAGGAAGGATCTTTCTCCTTGAAGAGAAAGGCCGCCACCGGTGAAGGGAGGGGGGGGGGGTTACAGGGAAACAGCGGTGCCACTTGCCAAATCTCGGCTTTTGCCTCTTGAGGTCGACGTGCCGCGAACCAGGTCGGGCCCCGACCCGTCTAAGGTTGCGATTCTCCCTATTTCCAGCCTCTCTCTTGATATATATATATATATACCCTATACCTCTCTGACCTCTCTCTCTCTCCCTCTCTTTCTAAGTCGCCCTATGGCTCGTTCTTTATCTGAGGGCGTCGGCGTCCATCCGTCCTCCTTCGTAGTTTGCCCTCGTAGCATTGTGGTTCGCAGATCTCAGATTCTCAGTATCGCTTCTGCTGACTGCTGGCGGCCTTGCTGGCTTCACTTTCGTCGACCCGTCTTCCAGCCGGAATCCTCTACCGTCGTTTCAAGTTCAACTTCAACCTTCATCGTCTCCTCGTTCGTTCGTGCGTTTCTGCTTTTCTTTCTCGAGCGCCTGCTCCTTCGGCCTGCTTCCGTTTGTTCGTCGGTGGGCGTCGCCTTTTATCTGAAGGCCGCGCGGAAGCGACTTCAGAGCAGCAAAAAAAAGAGCTCTGCTAAGCGGCCAGCACCAGCGGCGGCCGCCACCTGCCTCTGTTTAGTTGAACAACTTCCGTTTTTCTTGTTCCTTCTCTCTTTAGCCCTCCGCCGCCTACCCTTTATACCATTTGGCCGTCTTGTTCCTGTACGTAAATAGGCGGATCGCGCGGCCCTAGTTTCGGGCCGGCGTGTAAGTGCAGGCGAGCAAGTGTTTGTGTGTGAACGAACGTTTTCCGACCTTGTTGTTGGAGGTGTTTTTCTCTCGCTCGGCTCGAATTCGATTGATTGCAGCTGGCTAACAATGATCAAAGGAGCACCAAGTACGATTTCGTACAAATGCAGTAGTTATCGGGCGACCGGAGCAAATAACCGGTAGGAGAGGATTTCGACCGTGCTAGGGGAACAGCCCCGATACCATATTACTAATCCTCCTCCTACTTCGACTAGCTACGACGTCTTGACGCACGGCGCGGGCCTAACGCAGATAAGCTAATGTTGGCTAATGTATAGGTGTTATGTGCCTTGTTGTGCTGATCTATGATTTTCCTCGTTTCTGTGCCTGTATGTGTTTGCACAAGCAGGACTATCACGATAGAAATATAACTTTTGGGGCTAGCACACAGAAGCAAAGTTATGGTACTGTTTGATTTCAAGAACCTGGTTTTAGAGTTTAAATAAAAAGTTAGAGTCACAACAAAATCGGAACTATATATATATATATATATATATATATAAATATATATATTTTCGTCCGGGGCATGAAATGTGGTAATGACAAAATAAAGCTCGCTGTGCAAATTTTGGAGGTGCTCGCGTATCTAACAATAACAAATGCGGGGTTACAATGTTATATAAAGAAGCAGAACGAGCAAATATCTGCAAAAAAACTGTCCGAGCGCCTTCCTGTCTCAGAGAATCTTCCATCGCTGATCAAAGCGATACAGGGTAAGCACGGCTATGAGTCTATTAGAGGGTGAATGGCATACGCGGATGCCGCTAGATCAACTACTGTTCAAGTTCCTACGCAAGTTTTTTTCTACGAAGCCACGGGCAGGGAGAAATAACAGATTATCCATCTGCATATTATTATCACAATTCTAAAATGAGGAAAGAAAATTAAATCCATGTTCTCTAAATGGCTGGTTCAACTTCCAGCGCCTCAATGATGCCTTATAATGTCTCGACTCCTACACTGGGGTTGCCAAATTAAAGACCATTCTGGACGGACAGCCCACAGTTATCAGCACTCCCTGAAATACTGATCAGGGTACCTCCTAAACATGTTTTAAATGCCTAGCCAACAATACCACAACACTAGAGACGTCACCGAGGGCGACTCGGAAGTGGTTTCGTTCCTCTCCCACACACTATATGTTTGCACCCACCTTGGTCAAGCTGTTAAATCTTCCAAAGGCTTGATGAAAACGTAACGCGTAAACGTTCTCTAGCTCTTCGTCGAAGTTTCTCTACGAGTAAAAATCCGGAACTGAAGAACCATATAGCCACTTCATTAAACACGGATCTCCAACTTGACTCGAAAGGATAACCACGAGCCCTAACACACGCTCGCAGAGACGTAAGACTTGCCAAAAGCATACCTCATAAGGCTAGATACATCTGGGCTGCGGCGTATACCACGGCACAAAGCAATTTTAATACAAAGCATGATCTTAAGAGTTAGAATAATGTTACGATGCTTTTATCACTGATGTTTGATCTTTCTCGCCGGGAAAGTTCAAGAAACGACACTGACTAAGATGATTGCAAAGAATGTAGCTAAAACAAAGCTATAAACAATTCAATAACAAAGATCCTGCAAATAGTACCATACTTAGCTTACTGGACGGACTGGACATGCTTTCTTAAGAGTGCTCAATGGCTCTTTGTCATCGCTCTGCTTGCCTTGTCCTTACGACTTCTTTGCGGCGCAAGTTTAACCGCCCTTCGAAAGAAAAGTTATTTCATTAGGTCTATCGCGTGCGGACTGACTCAACGAAGAATGGCTTTTAATATAGCTATGGCTATGAACAAATTATTCATTGTTTCAGCAGTTTCACCTTGTCAAATGGTGTTGCAATTAAAGGAAGAACAGAAGCCATTGCACACGCTACAGGCGCCGTTCCGAGAGTATTTTCTAAACCTATTTTTGTTACGAGGACTGCTGGACTGCTGTAAGAGTCTATTTGATAATATGGCTGATTAAAAGGATGCAATCGTTGTTTGGAACAGAGATATAACTACAGCGTCGAAAACTGGCATTTAACAAGGAGACCTATTGGGGCCAGCTTTGTTTTGCCTCGGCATTTCGCGGACAATCAGCGCGGCTAAGTGCGTGGTATTAGCCGTCGGAGATACCGCTTAAGATCAAGCGCAAGCTATACAAACAATCACGGAAGCACTTCCTAGGATACATCGTGAAACACAGAAAAGGTATTGGAAAAGGTGCTCCTGTAATGCCTAAAGAAATTCCCCTTGCTCCGGAATGATGCCAAAGGCGAGGCCCTGGTAAAAATACGCACACGACCGACAGGTATGCATCCACCTGACTGAAAACGGATTCTGGCAAGACAATCTTGGTTCACCAAGACTTGCGTATATGCCACAAAGATGTCAGATCCTCAAGTATGTGAAGGCTTTTAGCCTACGACAACATTTTCGAGACATTCTTAGCGAGATACCAAATATTGACTTGAAGCGGGAGCGTGCAGGAGACAGCTAGCCTTCTTATCAGAAACGGAGGTCTTTGAATTAGAAAAAACCACGAATCTAGCTGCAATCTACTATGCTGCGTCTGTGAATCAATCGGAGTTCCTGGCAAAATCACTCATTGACGAGGATGCAAAAATCGAACGAAAAAAATAACTACGTAGGCGGATAGTGGCATCTGCCGACATAGTATTCTTCTCAAGACTCAACTCGGTCCCGTCTTCTGAGGGACCACACGACCACCGACATCTTCCTGACGCCTATAAAGCTAAGAGGTCCGCAGGAGAAATAATGAATAGCCTGATATCACTAAGAGAACGTGCCATCTTTGCCGGGCGGTTCAGTATACCTTGAGAACTGCTCTTGCTCCAGCTTGGCACCATGCTTGACCCCAACTCCTTCCGCATGGTGTCGGCCCTTTGGAAAGGCGCCCGCGCTTGTCAACCTTTTTCACGTCTGCCGTGTCAACCTGTTGACTCTGACGGTCTAAACCTGTTGAGCTGCTTAAAAGTTATTCGCAGCAGCGAGCTACGACCTGATAGAGTCACCGCCTCGCTATGATCATACGCAAAAAGCCTTGTGTAGGACGTAATCGTCTTATGTACGGCGGTCTTGTCGCAAATACGTCACAGGGGAGCTGAATCTGAATGTATCATAGAAGGCGCGGATTCTGAAAAAAACGTATCTCGAGCTATTAAGACGATAAAACTTTGTACCTGTTAAATTCGAGACACTGGGCCACATCGGCATAGGCACGAAAATCCTAAACGATATCGAAAATCGCGTTACGGCCATCAATACAAAATCATCTGTTTGAGGCACGTGATGTGTTTGGCCGCTTGTAGGGGAGACGTGGCTCTTATCATAGGTGCCATCATTTGACAGGAAGCGAGCAGAGGATGATGATTCTGGCTCAAACGATCATACTTCACAATTGTAATAAATATATATATATATATACATATAGGGTGTGACAGGAAGGTTTTTAAAGCGATGTATATAATTGTAGAGCTCGTTAAAGCAAATATTTTTTCCAGTAGAGCATGGTCTCTAAGACGTCTTGTTTCGGAGTAAGAGTGAAAATACTACAATTTGTGACAATGGTGTTTTTGTCCGACATAGGAGCGCAAAAGGTGCTGTTGCGAGACAACCAGTTCTCCTAGACAGAAACAAGGCCGGTCAGAAAACGCCCCATGGTCGCTTAGAAGAGAATGTAGTTCTTTATTAGCGTTCACGCCAAATACTTCAAAATCATAACCTTACAACCACTCACAGCGCTCAAAACGGACGGATATTCAGCCAATGCGCAATTCATGGCGATCATTTTGGTACCAAACATATGTCCATGCTAGCTGTGGTTGCGGAGTAATTTTTCGGCGGGATGTCCAGATTAAGTGCATGTAAAAATTTTGTAATTTCACTTAGAATATGTTTTGGAAAAAATATTTGCTTTAACGAGCTCTACAATTCTATGCATCGCTTTAAAAACCTTCCTGTCACACCCTGTATATATATATATATATATATATATATATATATATTAAACAGCTCATGCGTAACACGAGCTGGTGCTATAAAAAAGTGAAATCTGTTATCTCAGAAAGTTGGCATGATTGTGATAAATTCAGACGAAGCAGGGTAGAGTTGCCAAAAGTAGAGGCAGAACAAGCACACTGGGCAGATATGGCCACCGAAGCGCCACATTCGTCGAGCCAAACTTACACTGAGGCCTTACACCAGACAGGTAATTGCTGCCTATAGTAAGAACTATAAAGCCAGGACATGCCCCTTTCCCAATAGAGGGCCGGCTCAAACACGTAACTCTAACAACTGGCTTCTACACAGGTATCGCTCAATATCTAGAGGATCGGTTTGGGTTTCGCGGGCGTTGGCATTAGTTCTACTAATGGTGATGACGGTGATAGTCATTGTAGTAGCGGGCTTCAAAATGTGCGTAATTATATAATGCCAAGCGCAGCGGCTGCGGTTAATTTCTGCGATGCTTTTGACCTGATAAGGGACCATTTTTCATAACGCTAACGGGATGTCCGGCGTGTGTCTGTCTGTTGTGATTATTATTATTATTATTATTATTATTATTATTATTATTATTATTATTATTATTATTATTATTATTTTTATTATTATTATTAGTATTTTTATTAGTATTATTATTATTATTATCTAGGAAGTTATGGTCATATAGAGAAGGGATGCGCTTGATGAAACGAGAGAGAGAGAGAGCAAAAAAGAGAGAAATTGACGATTATTTATCTCGGTGTGGGCTCATTCATTGCGTGGCGACGGGGTGTTCCATCACCACCTCGACGCTGGCCGTCGAGCTGCTTTTTCGTGCTGACTCAGTAGACAGCAGCTTGCCAAGCGTTTCGCAATAACGGATGTGATATGAGTGCGTCACGGTCGTTGGCCCAGCCTACACTCGTCCATATTGTACGCGCAGCTGGTGAAATTAACGCACGTTGCGGTTGCTTTCGCTGTTATTTCGGATGCTACTGTTGTTGTTGTTGTTGTTGCTGTTGTTGTCGTTGTGGTTGCTTCGATACATTCTGCCACTGATGCTGTTGTCGTCAGCACCTCTGCCTTTAATGTTGTTGTTGTCGTTGTTGTTGTTGGTGTGGTGTTCGTGTGTTGTTGTTGTTGCTGCTGCTGCTGCTTTTGTTGTAGTTGTTGTTGTTGTTGTTGTTACTGCTGCTGTTGTTGTTGCTGCTGCTGCTGCTGTTGTTGCTGCTGCTGTTGTTGCTGTTGTTGTTGTTGTTGTTGCTGTTGTTGTTGCTGCTGTTGTTGTTGTCATCAGCACTTCTGCCTCTGATGTTGTTGTTGTTGCCATTAACACCTCTGCCTCTGATGTTGTACCTTAGATAGCCGTTAGTCCAGTTGTGTTATAGAAATTGGTTCTGATATGTGTGCTAGTCTTGCTGATACGGGCGCTCTCAATGGTTTTGCTATCATACCTCTTACATACGTTGTTTTCTTTTTTATCCTTCCGCTTTTGATACATTAAATGTTGTTGCCTTTTGAATCCGATATATTGTGCGTGCGCGTTGCGTTGTGTCTACTTCTGCATGTGTGGGCACTGCTTTTAGTGTTGTTTTCATCTCAGTGTTGCTATCTTTTGTACTGTTGTCAGTATATCTAGTTGTTTCAGTTTTTGGTAACCATGTTGCGGTTGCTTCTGCACACAGTAGTGCTAGCGGGAAGTGGTAGCACGTAATACCAGTTTGGAACATTTATAGCACAGGTCTGTGGTAGGAGGGAAGCGCTGGCCGTCGCCGGTTTGATCCCGGTTGCTATTAGAATTTTCTCTGAGCAATGGTCGTTGAGAGTATTGTATAAGTAAAGTTGACAACGACCTTCTTCCAAAGACGTTTTAAAACATATTTTAAAAGGCCATCTGCAGCATAAGAGACCAAATCGTGACGACCTTGAAGCTTGCTCATGCATCTAGCTCGTGGTCAGAAAAGCTCTAGGTATATAATCCCGTTTTATTTATACTATGGCGACTGAAACTCACAACCCGAGCGCCATAATAAACAGGAGGCTGTTTGTCATATTTTACTTCTGTTGTTCTTGTTAGTATCCCCGTTGCTGTAACAAATAATTGCGGGTCACTGAGAAGCTCTACGCCGCAGTAAACTGGTTAGTAAAGCCCACACGTAGACGCAACCATTTCGGCGACGACATTATTAGCTTTTATTAGTGCGTACGAACTAATGTTAGAAACACACTCTCTATAAATGTTAAGGATGTGCTGTCGTGTCGCGTCTCCTCTTCTCCTTAGTATGCTTAACGCGTGCTTTAAAACCCAAAGAAACCCTTTGTTTTGCAAGGATCGCCAGAAAAATTCAGCTTCGGTGGTTTACTATTTCTTGCACTTATTTGCTACGTGACCCTTTGCGCTTTACTGGCGACATTTCTGGCTATTTGCAGCGGGATCCTTCCAATGCAATTTTGTGTTCAACTTTTTGCTACTAAGAGCAGCAGGCAGAAAGAGGCTCACAATGATTAACGCGGTATCTCAGCCACATCTTCTTCGTCATTGTTCAAAACAGTGGCTTCTTTTCTGCTTTGCGTATCTTGCTTCTTTATTAACTTGCTGACAGATGTAAACATTGATTTTCATGTCTTATCGATTTCGACTGATTTGTGGCAGTAACTCCAGCGTGTGCAGGCTTCTTTACAGGACGGTCGAGCCCCCTCAGTGAGGCGATCTTAGGCGCTGCATCAATGATGTAGCCTCTATTGTTGTTGCGGATTCTCTGTTGTTTTTGCACTTAGGTAGGGTGGGATTGCCAGCTGTGCGTTACTCGTGTTTATTTGATTAGTCTGCTTATGCAATATTGTTGTTGTAGTTTTCTGCATTCTATATATATATATATATATATATATATATATATATATATATAACTAGCCTACAACACGCTCCGATTACATTCTGCATTGTCCCTTCCGCTCACAATCCGGCAGCGGTACACCTCCGGAATTTTTCGGACACAGTAAGTCAGCGCTAGTTGGATGCCCCCGGGACGCTTTACTATACTCCGGTCGAGTGTGCCAACCAGCTTAGACTGCACCTCCCCCCTGATCTCTTAATAGTGCCCAGTATCATTTCTGATCTCTTTGTCCGGCATTGCATCCGGTGGAGCTCTAAACGATCTCTTCGCTGTAACGAAGTTTGCTAGCTTTGGCCGAGTTGTCCCCGTTTTCTCGCAAAGAGTAAGCCTTCCGCTACATAGGGGCGCGTTACTAAAAGGTCCAGCAACCTCGTCAAGAACTAATGCCTACCTTAATAATAACTACCTTACCTAACTAGTGCTAAGCAGAAGCTAATTATCGTTCTCACGACTGGTACTCATTCATCACGAGGGCGGCGCTGGGAGGTTACCGTTATTATCAACACTATTTTTACGTTTGCTAAAGGACCGCTATAACCTAGATATTTTGTTATTTTAGCTAATCATTCAAAACAACACATACTTTAGCTCTTACTAAATGCTCGACTACCTGTTAGCCAGTACGGCTTAGAACGTGACCAGATGCATTTCTTTTCTTTTATAAGTAGACTGCAAACATGTTAAACTCGTGCCTATATTGGCAGAAGTGGTAACTTAAACATGTACACACTTATAGTGGTGTGTATAGTATGTATAATTAACTCAGTAAAACTTATAGATAGAAACAATTATTAGGTTACTTTTCGTGCATATCAAGCCTACAGTTCAAACAACAAAATTGCGTACCTAATGCGCCAATTTGATACTACAAGATAGGAATCTGATTACGTGGGCAAAAGACTGAGAGTAGGAAAATGCACGATAATGTTCCTCTTTCTTTTATTAATTCGCGAGCCACATTTCCGCCGTACTGCTAACCTGGACTCTCTGAATATATACGTTGTTGATGATAAGGCACTCGCCGACAAATTATCACCTCGGAGATGAAGCTGTTGAGGCTTGTTTAATCCTGCGACTTGCTCGGCCGGTTTTGTGTCTACTGAGTCAAATGCAAGGCACGCCCTAAAACGCGCTAAACACAATGGCAAAGATAATACAACGGTGGCCGTGATTAGGGTGAAGATGAGGACAAAAGCAACAGCGATTGTTGACATAACCGAATCGATAACTGTGAAGACGACGACGTGACTCGCAAGTGACTTAACTGCGTAATGCTCGAGAAGATCGAGCTGTATCAATTTGCTGCAGCATGCTCTTAACTGAATTACGAAGCCCTTATACTTATGCTTAGACTGCCTCTCGGGCCTAAACCTATCGAAGGTGGGCCGGCATCGGTGACCTCATCGGCACATTCCCTTACATTAAATTTTATTCAGACAAAAGCAATAGGGGATTCCGGCGCATTTCCTCTTTTCTGGTGACGGCAGGCTAAAGCGAACACTGGTCTAAGTAGCAATCGACGTCCTACTTGCAACAGAAAGAACTCGGAAAAATGACTTTTAGTTTAGGGGTAATTGTAGCGGCGGTGGCTTAGGCGGCTAACGCACCGTTCGAAACGGGGCGTTGCCATGGCAACCACGGTTAGCAAAACATCGATAGTTCGAGCCCTGGCCGTGCTGGTAGAATTTGTTGGACGTGGTTGTCATTGCCTTGCTGCTACATACCTCTGCTGGAGAAAGCCTATATAATTCCAGTACGAGAACGCGATGACGATAGATGCATTTAGACGCTATCGTGCCACAGGCAACTTAGCCCATTACGAGCGTCTAAAATGTAGTTGTCAGAGCGTATAAAAAAAAAAAAAAAAAGTTTAGGGGTAATTACGGGACGTCCCTGATGTTCGTGCTACTTGGGCTAACCACAAATGAGGCCGATAACGGATATAGGAAAGCTATCTTGTAAGCGCTACGATGCATATGGCATTGGCTACCATTGGCGTATTTGTCTATCTAGAGCTTTCTATGCTGTAATAAAATGTCGCATATACTAAGAACCCATATATATATATGTATATGACACAAGAGCTACCGTGATTCAAGAGCCAATTTGTTAATTTGGCTGCAACAATTACCTTGGTCCAAATACCGATGGGTTGTGTCCGTCACGTAGAGCAATTACATCTGGGACCTAGCAAGAGTGTGATATGGCAATTAGTTTGTACTCGATCCTTCTCACCACTCAGAGAGAATGCCGTTGACCTTGCTGGAATCATTGAGCTGTTCGGCAATTGTGGGCCTGCGAATCTATCACCGGAGGCTCATATGCGGGCTTCGAGTCGTCTAGCCCATGAGTTCCACCCAAAATGGGGAGAAATACCCCGTTTAAAATGACACGATAGCCGTAACCAGCCGAGTTGCAGCGCCGGCTTATATTTCGAAGACTCTCTCGCGATACATAGCACGTTCCGTACGTACAAACCGTTCACGCACTGTTCGCGTCCCGCCTCATTTTGCCTGCTTAGGGAGCAAACACTGATTTTGCTTCAGCTGGCGGAGAGGTACCACTGAGGTGAGAATAAACGTTATCTTTTTCGATTACTTACAACTGTTTCCGATTGTTTGTCTTGCTAGTGCTAATCATGAAGTAACGCGCCACTTTGCAAGAAGCACGCGATCTCAAAATGTTGTACTACTCATTCACGGCAGAGGGAAGTAACACCGAGCATTCCTCACTAATCGCTGAGATAGCTTCAAGTACTTAACCTGTAGAGTCTCTATAGATCCTTATAAAGTTTCGGTGCAACCTTGCCATCGTGAAAGCCAGCGGTGTCCGTAGCAAATGTATCGAAAGCATTGTAGATTGCCTGGCCATAGAGGTGGTACAAATATATAAATATATGTGTGTACGTGTGTAAATTTCACAAATTAAGGAAGCTCAACCTTAGCGTTAGGGCAAAAATCTGCATCTACGCATATTTTGTTGTGACATTCACAATATTTCGTCACGTATGCATACGACGAGACCCTGGCGCTGAACACCCCAACAAAATTGTATTATTCCTATGCGTTAAGGCAGCTGCTGAATCGTTATTGGGACTATATGGATTAATTGTACCTGAGAACTGTTGGGATAATAAAATTTTTTTTTTATATAAGGATATAAGAACGTCATGAGTACCTACTTAAACCTAGTTTTTAAAACAATTCCACGAGGTGTGATTAGCTCAAACCTATGGAGGTGTCTGCATAAAATCAATCTAGAAGGAAATTTAGTTAAATGATTGCTAGCAAAACTATTTGGACGTGTTAGCTGTCCAGGAAGTACTACCCATGCTTCCTTTCTAAAGTAGGTTTATTCAGAACATATTTATATATCGGAGTGACTATATATATATTTATATATACATACATACATAATGTTCAACCCCAGTTTGGCAAGACTAAAGGTGTTATTGATTTTGTTAAGATAGGCATTGTGAATGCAATAGGGATGCTTCGTTTAGGAGTGACGGTTAGCTTAGAAGTGGTCGCTCATCACAACCTGGATGTCACAAAGCGGGTCACTTCGCTGGCATAGATGTTTCTTGTCTTAAAAGTCTTGAAAATAAATGCCAATAAGACCAAGGCTGTAAAATTCAGAAGAGAAGGTTGATTGACTGTCAAAAGCGTTATCCGTAGCGGCGGCCAATTTTTGCAATTTGTCAACTCTTTCCGGCATCTGAGGCTTTGAGACAACTTTCACTGCGCAGCTCGTTGTGACAGTGCGCGAAGCTTCAGTCTCTATTTGTAGTGACGTAGACGACGAAATGTATGTAACAGATGCAACTGAGCATACACAAGGGCTTATAGTTGGTTAGCCAAAAGACAAAACAGGAGGGAGGACAAGGGGATGATGAGAGAAGCTATTGCTCGAGCCGAATCTGAAACTGCTGAGTAGATGGTCTTCTGAACGAGACTCCGAGAGCTCATCACAAAGAATGAGGCCCGAACATGAAAGAGTCTCATAGAGGCGGTCGAGAGGGACGCGTGAGATATAGGATTGTTATGTTAAAGCTCCGGAGACCCCGCCTAGGCTCCCTGCGAAGAGATTGTCAGTGAGTGTTGCGAGAAATTGTCAAAACCCTTCTTCCGGCGCGGCCGAGGAGGAGCAAGGAGGACGGAGACACCGATGACATCCCGGAAGTCACGCTGGAAGAGGTCGGACGAGCCCGGTAAAGGGCCCGGTAAAGGCTTGCCTCCTCTCCGTCCTCTCCGAAATAGTAAAGATGTTCGTTGGAAGGTGGCCGAGGGTCTTTGAAGTCTTCATGACTACGCTTTTGCATCATGGAAGATTCTTGAAAACCTGAAAATCGGCCAGGCTTGCACTGGTTCGGAAGCCAGGGACGAGTTTAGAAGTGGGGGCGTCGGTGTTTCGATCTATCAGCTTACTGGACGCTTTAGGCAAAATTGTAGAGAACGTCTTAGTCTACCGCTTTAACAGTAAGATCAACGCTAAGGAAGCGCTTTCGGAGGCTCAGTACGGATTTCGGAAATGTCGCTCTACGCTCGTAGCCCAAAAGAGGGTACTGGAACGAGCGGCTGACGAGACCGCGAAGATTTTTAAAACACGGGATTCTTGCTCCGATTCTTCTGAATGTCAGAAATGCCTTCAACACAATGAACTAGTAAGTAATGAGAGGCGATGAAGAAGAAGGGAATCTCCGCTTACCTCCGTCGGATGATTTCATTCTACCTGGGTAACCGAGGTCTAGTTGCAGGGGATCCGAAGTACGAGGTTACAGCTGGAGTCCCAAAGGGTTCAATTTTGGGACCCGTGCTCTGGAATTTGGCTTTTGATGCGGTGCTCGAGATGGTGGTGAAGACGCTAGCGTACGACTACGGCTGGGTTACGGCTAGGACCAGGCCCGTGCGTGAAAACGGGAAACGGGCCATTTCGATACTCAAGGGAACCCTAGAAAGACCAAAAGGGAGAGGTTCGAGCGATACAACAATCAAGACAAAATGCGCAGGGGTGGGGGGGGAGCAGCCGGGCCCTCGGGGTCTAGACGCACCCACTCAGCCGGTTAAACTGGGTATTGCTTTCACCTATTCGGACAACCCACATGACGGTGCGGAAGAAGGGGGAAGAACAGAGAACACGTTGACGGCGGACGGCGCAGAGACGCCTCTCATGTGGTTTTGAAGTCCCCTGTCCACACGTGAGGACAGCTTCACGACTACGACTTCTTGCAGCTTCGTATGCAAGAAGCTGCAAACATCTGCTCCCGTCGGCTGGACTGGGGTGCCCTAGTCCCGTGATCTTTGGAGAGTGGAGCGCAAGTAAAGTAAAAATAAGTTTGATGTATTGAACGCAAAAAATAAAAATAACACACCACGGGATCTCGATTTGTGCAAATTGCTCTCAATACGGCTATTCTTGTTTCACTGATCTAGGAAGAAACCAGTCTGTCTAAACTCTGCGTCGAAGAATGTGTTCTCTTGCAACCGCACATTTTTCAATTAATGTCTGGCAAACTGCTTCGGTGTAAAAACAATAAATTGTCGTTTTTACTAAAAACACCCCCATTCCATTAGAAAAATGCAAAAAACAAGTTCTGCAATACCCTCAAATCTGGACAAGCTGGATTTAGACACTCTGTATATATATAGGTGTGTGCATATATATATATATATTCAAATATATGCGTGTGTATATGCATATATTATACTGGAAATGGACACCCCGTATATATATATATATATATATATATATATATATATATATAATCAAATAGATGCGTGTGTATATGCATATATTATACATATTTATAATTCACTAAACTTGTGCCTACGCTTATAACTGGAGGCGATTATATGCTCATACCTGGCTGCGTTCATCTATTTAAGCCTGAAGTTGCCGTTGCATGGTATGAATAAATAATTCCAGACAACCATTTGTCACTGGGAAGCATGTTAGGCCGCCGAGCAGCGTTGGTTTCATCCTGCCTCACGGCTCACGAGCATAGCAGCAGAACATGAGCGAGAACGAACTAGCAACAGACAGGGAGCACGAGATGGAGAAATGCCACATACGGAGGGACAGACACCAGTTCAGATGCTCATTGTCGTGCAGTTAACAATCGTGTGTATACGCGCGCAAGATCGGTCCATCTGTTTTGCCCACTCAATCAATCGACATGTTTCGACGAGCTCCTTGTCGAAGGCAGGTATGCAAGAGTTGTGCCGAGAGTTGGGGTGCGACTTGTAGGGGGGGGGGGGGGGGCGACCAAGGCGCAGGGGTGGCAGATGACGCAGGCACGCCATCCTTTCCCTGGGGCGCCGCCATCAAGGATCAGGACGACAGTACCAGCTGGCGGGTAGCGATGCTATTTCTGTTGTTGCTATAGTTGTCACTGCTGTCTACATGAGCATCGTATTTTTCTTCTTCTTCTTGTTCTTTTTGTTATTTTTCCTTCGCATTTTGTCTGCCACCATCATCAACATGCTTTTGATCTGATCTGTGTTCGTCTGCCAGTAGGTACGCGTCTAACTATTCGCTATCGTCATGCTTATCATCAACAACACGCCCAATGTCTGCCCACGAATCATCGGTGCAACTACCGACGTTATCAAGGGTTCGAGGGGTGAGTAGTGGCCCAACCTCGACCGCCGTTCGCCTAATCTCGAATTCTCCCCAATGACAAACTCCCTTTTATCATTGGCTGGCGCTTGCACGTCGCGATCGTAGCCAACGTCCCTCCGGGTTCTGTCGGACGGACGGACGTTCATTTCCTACCAGAGGCATGTTGTGTGGGACGAGGTGAGACTGCAAGCCAGTAGAGCCACACACGCACTCTATTACCGATGAACAGTATGTAGCCGCAGTAGGAACTGTGCAGCACTCATAGCAGGAAAACGTGTCTTTTTTTAGCATCGCACGGCCAAACGGAGCAAGTCCGGACAGGATGAAAGATACAGAGCAAGATAAGTCAAGATATAGAGCTAACGCAATCATTATAATAGGAAATTGTTTGTTGTGAACAACCTTCGACATAGAATACGACTACGATCAAGTGTGTGAGTTCACATTTTTTCTTATAGAGGTCTTGCCGCAAAAAGTTATGCCATACCTTTTTGGTAGTAGTATGAATACGTTTTCTATTAAATGTAGAGCATTTATGTCAGAAATTGAAGCATCAGCCTTTAGGAGAATTCACAATTCTCCGGGAGGAAGGAGTAACTATAATATAAAACTGGTCCGCGCAACGTATTTTTGCGAAAGGCCTCCGACTTTATCATTTGCTGTATTAGACAGGTGAATCTTATAAGAAGATATTTTTAATAACCCAGCCTTTGGTAACCCATTGTTATAGGTATTCCTCGTACGGATGCCATCGCCGTCGATAGGATTACGGATCTTTATTTTTTTTATTTAGATTTATTTTTAATATATATATATATATATATATATATATATATATATATATGTCACGAAAGATTAGCTAAACCAATGTGTCTAGCGGGTGTGTATGGTGCCTATCACGCGTCCGCTTCGTTTAGGCCAGGCGAGCTCCACTTCAGAGGTGTGCCCCGAACAGTGGCGGCGTTTCCATGTTGCATATTAAGACCCAGGCTTTGTTTAAATAAGGCTGACGATTCTTTATCGCCGAATGACAAGTGTCATCCAGTCTGGACGCCTACCGATTTCCAGTTTAAAATATACTATTTAGTACAGTTTAAAAATACAACCTACTATTTATAACTTAAACATTTTTTAGACGCTATTAGCTCTAGCGTTAATTATGTAATTGCAATATTACACTAATTAAGCATATGGGCGGAAGGCAGAGCTCTTGCATATTCTACAATACACGCTACTTCCAATAAGTCTATGCTGTGCCCCCTTTGATAATCATCGCAAGCAGCATATAGCGTTTTTATTATATGACCCTCAACAAAATTAACTAGACCATGCACTGCATGGGCTTGTATTTCCTACAAAAGAAATGCGTCCTCGTGACTTTTTTAGCCAACACATTGTTCTTCTTCATTTTACTAATGGTTTGTTGCCTCGCGTATATATATATATATATATATATATATATATATATACGATTTGTTGATGATAGAGTACATACAAAAATAAAAGTTAATCATTATTTAGATTTTGACGTCTTTTTTACAGCCTATATATTTCTTGAAGCGGTGGATCATGTATTGCTTTTTTCGATTTTTTTATAACCGATTTTGTAATGCACCGATTCTTCGTTCGGAGGCAGATCTCGAGATACCCGTTGAGCGGATTTTTTGGTGGGCAGGAGGTGAAGAATCTTGTGCATGGAAGGGCAGAGGTGAAGAATCTTGTGCATGGACACATCCGCTAGCGATGCATAATTTATGTTTAGGATTCGTAGCCTTTGCACAGGCCACATTTTCTTCGTCCGTTGTTGTTTTTGGACGTTCATGTTCAATGGTCGATCAGTGCTCTCTGAAACACCTAATGCACTCAATCGTCTCTGAAGCTGTACGTAATAACTGTATATAGCCCAATTCTTGGTACGGCTGTTGTACCACCTGCATATTCGTGTTACCTATTTTCTCATACCGTTGCTTGTGGGAGAATCGGTTTATGTAATATGCGTCAGCAGATTGCGCTATCCGCCAGTGGGTTGGATTTCAACTCACACTAACCTACGAGGGAAAAACAACAACATTCTTTGGTCCGCATGCATATATATATATATATATATATATTTAAAGTACATCCACTGAGCTTTAGATCTGGCGCGATAAGAAATTCTCATGGGAAATAAATGACAAATTGTATTGTATACTTGCACTTGTTTCCCCGTTCGTGTGGTCCCTGGAGGGCTTGGTAGAAGTCTCGTTTTTCGAATCGTCTCCGACACGCACACAGTGTTCTGCCAAATGTGTGGAATTGAGTCCAAAATACAACGCTTTAAATTTGGTTTTAATTTGAGATCAGAAAATTGTCAAAATTCACGTACTAGCCGGGCAAATAATTGGTTTGTTAAAAACGGTCTCAGCTTTTCTGCCAGAAACAAAATGGCTATTCGTGTCTGCTCTCTCTCTTGAGGCCATCACAAAGACATTTGACGCATACGGGTGAAGCGAGCCCATGCTGGTGACAGAGTGGCGTTTCGGATATATTTGGCCCAGAACACTCTAAATACTCGTCGTGCGTTAGCAAGATCTGTTCCTAGTAGTCTTGTTGGAGTTGGCATTGTCTCGCTGCCGTTTAAACGCCCGTTCAATGCACTGCTGAAAAATGTGCTCACTACGAAAAAAACAGAGGTAAAACCACAACAACAACAATAATGAATTACGAGACGTAATCTAGGGGACTAGTACGCTACCGGGGTATACCGGTTGGCTTGATCTACCGTGTTGTTGATCGAATTTTCCTTGAACAATGCTTTTTGGTAGTAGATGATAAACCATACAACTGAGAGTCAGCAAACATGCTGCCACAAGGCTGGTTAGTGAAACCCTAGGCGTCTCAACATGTTTAAGCTGCCGGTCTAAGTGCCCCTGATATAAAACGGGGACATGTGTATGTGGAAATACATATCAAGCGACAAATTATAAGATACGACAATGCATCTTCGCAGATTTGTTCGATGTTATTGGCAAATAGTGCAAGACTTAGCACTGGCTGTTTAGGGCGATATGCATGAGCCACCAAAACCCTCTGGGCCTTTGTAACAAAATATTGCCAGAAAATACTGTGTCTGTTAACACCTGAAGTGGACTCTCTAGTAGGACGTTTACCTCACCTGCGATCGGACCGTATCCATACGGGATTCGACGCATACTTTTATCACGCGTCTAACTGTACAGGATTGCCACACTGCCAATGCGAAATCAGTACTTCTTGTCAATCAGTTCTTGCACGAGTTCGTATCGTACGCTCGACGCACTCACCTGCCGACAAAATTGTCTTACTGCTCTGTTGTGGTCTCTGGTCAGCGCATGCCAGTTGGCATATATATATATATATCAAAACAAATTACCAGATGTCTGACCGGAACTATCCCACTGCGTCATGAGCCGATTCCCTCTTCTCAGAAACCCTGCGGCTGTGATAAGGGTCTTGTCCCCCCACTGTGCCTTTTAGTGGGGAGACACGGCATCAGTGCTAGCCTCATACGAGGCTTCTCTTACAGTTTGATGAGCTTCTTTGGAACGCTCTGCACACACACTCTCCAGTAACCCAACCTGTTGCGCCCAATTATTTACGCTGTTCCGACGGTGGCGCACAGAAGCACTGAGAACATTAGTGACACGCCGATCACTTCTAACCAGGTCGTTTACCTTGTCAATAAGTTCAACCGCACAGTCTTCCTCGTATACGTCTACCAATCGATAATAAATATCGGCCGGTTGAACGCCTTATGTAGTTAGAATAACATATCACAGCCCCTCCTTGGTCCAATTGTGCAATAGGAATCTCATGAGATTCTCACGCGCACTGCTGCTTCAATTAGACGGAACATACAACTGTCTGCATCTCTCCACCTCGTCATGCTAGCGTGCCCGCTCGTGCTCAGAACCACGCCACACTCGACTCACGTTCCTAGGTGTCTTACTACGTGATCCCAAACCGGCATATTTATTTTTTCACCGGGCTGGCTTCGTACATTTTCATTTGAACACCCATTATATATATATATATATATATATATATATATATATATATTTACGTTTTATTTTTTTATAAACCATCAGTTTTATACCTGAACGACTCTAGTCGTCTGTGCTACTGGCCTGTTGACATAGTAAGCCCCGTAGTTCATATTAATTTAGTTTACTTGCACCATGTCGCGTATCAGATTATACAGAGTTCAGTCTATAAAAACCGCATTTTACTACAAGTAAGGCCTTTTTTCCTGCTGAAACCTCTCAGCATTACTTTGGGGGATTACGGAAACCCAGACGGACATGCGCCACCCCAGCCAGTCTGGAACTCGCAAACCCAGTAAACCCGCTTGCCCCCTACCCCAAGGGATCGGTAACTGCGTAGGCATTGCTTCGAATTCATGGGAGTGGTGTTAAATGCGAGGCTAACATTTTATAAACGACAATAATAAGTGCAATTTCGCGGTAGCTAGTTGGGTCCGTTTCTTCACGCTGTTCATAAGTTGGTTGCAGCAAGCATTTTCTCAATTTTTCGCGTATTTTACCGTGACATGCGGTACGCGTGGCATACAGCATAGACATGCGCTATACGCTTTTGATTAAGGGTAGGCA
The DNA here is from genome assembly GCA_003439945.1 of Dermanyssus gallinae. Lineage (NCBI taxonomy): Eukaryota > Metazoa > Arthropoda > Arachnida > Mesostigmata > Dermanyssidae > Dermanyssus > Dermanyssus gallinae. The sequence continues at coordinate 31,635 of QVRM01006312.1, forward strand.
CAGTATAATTATATTTGTTTTACAATGGTCATACACCTTTTGGTCGGAGCCCGTTTCACATTTTTTTTAGATTTAATTACTTTGGCGACCTCCTCTTCTGTAAATGCTCGATAATCACAGGTATTCCCTCTCGAAGGTAGTATGAAGTCACCACCGCATAGACGCGTAATAAAGTGTCCGTTCATGTTTATTAATTAACGGATCCGATAGAGTGGGTCGTTTTGGGGGGGGGGTGTATCCACGGTTTTGTTGCACTTTGATGTGCGCCTGTCACGCACTGAATGAAGACATGTGCTCGTTTCTTTTCTTGTTTAATCTTTTTAAAATTCCGTTTCATGTCAGCGAGTCGTTGTAGTGCCTCCGAGCTAAGATCCGTTTGACCACATACATCGTATATTTTATGCAGTCTCGCGGATGATTTGCATTGTTCAACAATGCAAAGTAAGCATCATGGATATTGTATTTTGGCTGAATGAGTTAAAATGCTTGTTTTAATATCTAGGGGCTCAGTAAGCGGCGAAAGGTCTGTACTGAGGATGCGTTGGGCTATAGAGGTAATATTCTTCTAGCCATACCCTATTTGGGTCAGCTTCTCCATTGAGAGTTAATTACAATTTCACGCTAATTGGTGGCGGCATGTTTGACTTTGGTTCAAAGAAGTGACGTTCAAAACGAGGTTTGGCGATTTTTAAGGAGTTGAAAATGAAGGTCCAACGATTCTGCATCAAGCTCTGTGTTAAAAACTAAATCATGTGTTCTTAAATGGTGAAAATGTTACGAACTGCTTATGGTGATCAAGCCGTGCTTTTGCAACACTGTGTATACGTGATACCGTCGAATCTGCAACTTAGGTGAGGAGACCGCATATTACCCCCACTCGGGAAGGCCTTCGACGTCAATAGCAAAATAAAACATTTAAAAGTCTCTGATATCATACTCAGCAGTCGCAGAATGATTAATAATATATTAGGGATCGCTGAGGAATAGGAGAACCGTTTTAAGTGACATTATATGCGTCAGACGACTGGCAACGAAGTTTGTTTCAAAATGTTGAATTGCGGCCTGACGGGAAATTACCGAAATAAACCATAGCAGAAAAATCTAGATTGTTCCAGAGAGTAATTGCAGAAGACATCGGTATATGGTCACGGCATCGAGACCAAAGCCCAATCCTCCTAGTGGTGCTTCGTGAAGAGAGACTCTATCGAAAAAAATTCAAACCGAACAGATTCAACGCCAAGGGTATGTTGACTGCTGTTTCGACTACAAGGGCATTATCTTCCATGAATGTTTGACACCGTTTAATACAGGTCACCTGGATAAAAAAAAGAGTACAATCGCGGTATTTTAAAAAGGTCGCGCAAAAACGTCCGACGCAACAGGACTAAACCCTGGACAGACAACTTTTAGATCCTCTAACACGACAATGCACCGGCGCACACATATTTACTGATTTTGGTTTATTTGTTGACAAAATTGATTTCTATACTTTTGCCACCTCCTTATCTGATGGGTCTGACGTTTTCCTGTTTCCACGGATGAAAAACTTGAAGGAACAATGTTTTGAGGCTATAGAGGAAATAAATGACAATTCGCAGGAGCAGTTTAAATCGACTCGGAAATATGCGTTTAAAAATGTTTCGAGGAGTCGGAAATATCCGCTTTTTAGGACCGCCATCCTTATATTAGTTAAGGCCATATTAGTTACGGAATAGCTAATAAAGTTAAGACGCCGCGGGCTGTATATCTGGGATCGACGAAAACGCTTCAATCTTAAAACCCGTGCCCATCAACATTGCTTTAAAACTCGATACGGTTTCAGGCTATCTAGATCCCTCGAGATTTGCTATTTGCGACACATATTGAGTTTGCGGTATCTCCCAGGCCGTGTAAACACTTCTATGTCTATAGATACACCCTGCACAACTTCAATCCGTAGCTGCTTAAATCGTATGCTAAGCACGGATATAGGAAACTCTATATATCTACGTTTATTAAACGTAGCAACGAACAACATTATCGCGGCTTGACAGTGATAACATCTTGCAAGTCAAGGTCTCAAAATTATATAATCTGCCAGAGTGCTGCTTTCTGATCGCTACACTTGCTTCGCTCAACTGTAAATTCGACTAGATGATTATTTTTATGGCTACTTTTATACGAAAATTATTCAATAATTTTTATGATGATATGTGTATATACAAATTCTACATACTCAACATACAGGTTGACAATTCTCTCCGAGATTAACACGTACGTCCCAGATTAACGTAAACTAAAACTTAGTCCTACAACCCTGCTTTAGCCCACCTAGGTAGGGCTGCCTGCTTTGCCGCGGAATTGCTACGCGGAATGGCGAGCGACAGCTTTTGTCTAAATAACACGTGAAGAAGAAATAGATCTCTTTTTTTCCTGTGGCGAGTGAAGCATTCCTCACCAGGGTCTGCGTGATTTCGAAACGCAATTGGCCGAAATCGTGAGGATAATTTAGTGCGCAAATATTTCCCGCATTTGCCTTGCAGTTGCCAAACATCTTTGCCATTTTGACCATTCAGCCAGCCTGCGTCGCATAGTTTGTGAAGGTTTCAGGTTTTTAGTAATAGTAGCCCTCCTAGATAAAGGTCAGTCCGTTCTTCGAATGGCGCCAGGGTCATGCTTTCCAGCCTCATGCTGTTGTCTGGACAAAGGGTTGGTGGTTCGAGCATTCACGGGGACCCTCGCCGGTGGATGGACGCGCGCAAGTCGTGTCGTTCGGAGCCGCGTACCTAGAACGGCGACCGGTGTACATCATAGCCTTGTGATGTCTTAGAGGGGCCTACCCGCTATCGTAGATGCACTAGTTCTAGAATCGACCTTTAAAGCCCCAGGTCGAAGCCTTCGACCGATGCATACTTTTGCATCATCCAGTAGTGCACCAAAGGGCTTACTTGGCAAGACGTTTAGCCAGGCGCTCCAGACCATTTAGAGAATAGTTCCATCTGCGGCCTAAAAGTTTCACCTGCCTCGTTCAACCAGGCAGTCTGTCAGCGAAAAGGGGATCTAAAGTGCAGTGACGCTAGACTGTCAGGGAGGCATTGTTAACCGGTCCAGATTCAAGGTTGTTACTGGTAACTCTCACTATGTAAGGTCGTTGAGTGGTCTCAGTTGCGCAGCATCCCGTGTAGGGCCCGAACTTAAGAGATACTAATTTACACAAGTCAATGCGTATTCATTAGCAATTTGTTGTATCATTACAGAGAAATATGTCGATCTAGCACTTCCACCGCAGATATGGTGAATGTAAAGGTCAACATCACACGTTCCACAGTGTATTGCAAACACAACTGTACTTCTATAATAGTATCCGCTTAAGAAAGTATAATATGTGAAAATATAATGTAACCGAATACGATGTATATGATATAGCAAATATAATATGTACGATGCAGCAAATATAATATCATATATAAGATAGACCAAATATTATAGTATCTATAAAAAAGATATTTATTGAGGTTGTCGTAAATAAAAACCTACGCAGGAACTCCCACCCCAGAGTGTGCTCCAACAAGGGAGAGTCTTTGGCAGAGTGTGCCATTCTTCAAATTGGTTGAGAACAGTAAACCTTCTGGATATACAGGGACCCCCAGAGGGTCGACGTTCTACCTTTCTAACATTTAGAATCATACGTTATCTTCTAAAATAGGTAATATATTTTTCAAACGGAGTGTGCTCCCAGGGATTTAGCGCAATTGCAGATGGCTTATTTAACAGCATTGTCCCGATCAGCCTGAGGGTAAAGGAGATACAGTTGCTCAGCTAAAATTTTATGATTACAGCTTCGGGCCTGGCTCAAAGCGGATCAGCCTAGATTATAGATATAATGGAGCCGCGATATTTTGACAATCAAAGCGTTCGGCGTCGTTGGTTCAGTTTTAGCCACTTAATTGTTTCGTTTGTCATAGAATGGGGAATACTGCCTTTCATATTTTCAGTTTGCAGTCGCTTATATTAGACTTTATCGCGGCGACATTACAACCACAGGATACGCACTAGAATGAAGCCTTCCAGATAGCCTTTTTTAAGTGGCAGTTGCTGTCTGTTTGCAAAGAGCATACCGAGTAGCTAGTGATCATGCCTTTGTGCTGCATTTACATTTATCCAGTTCTGCTATTCGTGATTGTTAACCGACTTGATTGATTATTGCCCCCTCCCCTAAGGCGGCACCACCTCTTCAAGCGTTTTTTTTTGTATAGGGTGGTTGCAAGAAATCTGATTGCAAATGCAAGACCAAAGCGCTTGCATAACAGTGTTTTTTTTTGTAAGCTAAATGTCTAGCTAAAATGTTAACAGGTCAACTTAAATCAACGTACAGTAGTGATTCGCTGTGCAGTTGCGCGTTATTGTAACTTACGTGTATATTTACCATGTGTACACATTGAAGACGAATAACGGAACTAAGTGTTTGTCGAAGAAGATGACTAGCATTGTTGGAGTTTACTTAAGAAGTCTCACTTGAGATAACGCGAGTCTGTCTTGGGACGTACACTGACTTTACTCTATACGCTTTCTTCAACGAGCTTTAAATTAGCTATTGAATTGGTGGCGTAGTAGAGCGTTGTGGCTTTTAACGTTGAGCTGCTGCATACATTAACATACGTTAATGCCTGTGCTGAGGATCAGGTGCGTATATCTATCCCGTGTGTGGTCACTTGTAATTCCAATGTTCGTTCTGCTGGTTACAGGAACCAAAACGACGAGGCACACAACGTGAAGGAGTGTCCCTGTTTACCAACAAAGCTGGAATTACTCGAAAAAAGGGTGAGCATCGCAAGACCAATGACATCCCTAAGCAGATACTGTCGTTTATATATATATATATATATATATATATATATATATATATATGCGTAATATTTTCTTTCAATTTCTCTAAACATGTACATACGAACAGAACCTATATTTAGATTGGGCGCCCCAAAAACAACCTGCACTTGATGGACGAGATTCAATCGTACTAATTTGGCCTGACGTCCGCAAATGCCTACTATAGAACTTTTACGAATGATCTCACACGGCGATAAACCTTTTAAAACAAAGTTTATATATATCGAGCAAGGTGGCTTAGTGGCAAAAGCCTTTGCCTTGCATTCGGGAGGACCGGGTTTGAGACCCAGACCGGCCACTCTTAAATTGGTTTGCATGGTTTCCAATTTAGACAAGGTAAATGCCGGAGTGGAGTAAACTTAGCCATGACATGAAAAATCCGTACACGGGCAATTGCCTTACGGGAAATCTTAAAAAATATATATATATATATATATATATACATTGCGTGTGCCGTGGTTTATAATTAACTATTCTTTTGAGGCTAGGTAATTAGTATAGCTTGCCAATATTAACTAAAATATCAAAAGTGAGAGAAGTGATAAGAAGAGTTCAATATATATATATATATATATATACATGAAGATGATAAAGGCCTATAATTTAGCTGGTTTAAAGCCAGGATTATCCCATTTTTAGGCATCATGCTAAACCCCAGTATTTTTCAGATGGCTGCCGCTTAAGGGTAGCCTCCCACCATCTACTAGCGTTTCCTGTGCGATATGTAGAGCTGAAATCATAGCGGACTGTCTGAGTTTGCTTAGTTGCTTCAGAACCAGTAGTACCTTCCACAGCATGGGCCATGCTCCTTGCCGGATTTAGGGCCTGTATATTTCGACCAGCAGACCCGGCGATTTGTGAATGACCCTCAAAATTACATAGGTCGCTACCCAGAACTTCGTCTTTTAAGTACCACAAGTTTAGCGGGCACTTGAGGCGTCCGACTAAGCCTTTTAAAGCTAGGTAGACGCTTTGACCTCACCCAACAGGCTGTCCGTCCAGACGCGGACGATTCCATAAGCCCCCCCACCCGGAGTTGATGGTCACCAAGATCACATGAGACTTTGTTCTCAAAAACGCAGATCTTCGCCACCAGACTCCTGATCGCAAACGAGCATGCGGTGGACAATCGGAAGGAGATCAAGTTGAGGTCTGCAGACGGACTACAGGAAATTTCTTTATGGTTGACAAACGCCGTCGCCCAAGTTGGTTAACAGCAAGGGTACGTGGAAGGTCTAGGCCATGTCAGAAGTGCCGGCGCGGATGAGTCCTTATCCAGCAGCGAAGCCGCCTCGCTTTATGACCCAGCCCTAGACTATAGATATAATGGGGCCACGATATTCTGACAATCGTTTAAAGCGTTCGGCGTCTCGAAGGATGCTAAGACACATGTGCCTTAGCGTTCTCCGAGATAGAGACCCTATGTGGCAGCGTGGTCTAGGGGACTAGTGCGCTAGTCATGGTTGTCATCTATCGGGGTGTCGCCGGTTCGATCCCTGTTGTTGATCGAATTTTCTTTGAGCGATGCTCATTGAGAATAGATGATAAACCATACCGCTGAGAGTCAGCGGCCATGCTGCTACAACAGGGGAAACCCTAGATATTTTAACATGTCCGGCCCTCGGTGCATTGAAGATATACCTCAGGTTAAGTTCCAAGCCCGTAGGGGACGGAGGATAGTCTAGAATTAAAAACAACCTCCTTAAAAATGTTTTTAATTCTAGAGATAGAGACCCTAGCCGCAGACGAAACGTCGCCTGCTAAGAACTAGATTCGAAGAGCTTGATAATAGCTCGTCACAGGGCATCGACCCTTCGCTGCCCGAGGGACTCAGATCGGTCTGGAGGATGGCTGCTACCATCGTCGAACTGTTTTTCATCAATATCGTGGCGGACGTACTTTGGACGGAGTCCGCAGTGGTTCTCTAATGAGCGGTCGTCTTTCTTCTTATCGGAAAAACGGAGGACAACCAGCGTAAACGAGGACAGGCAATGCCAGGCCGTATTGTCTTGACGCTCTGCGACTCATCACATAATCTTGGTGAAGTGTTGGCCTACTTCTTCAATGATGACCACATCTGGATCATCCGCTCTAGCCTGCTTAAGCACCTTCGATGTAATGCCAAAGTAATACCGAGCCTATGGGGGTGGGGAGGAATCCGGGTTTAGTGGGTTTGCGAGTCTCACACTAGACACGCAGGCTGCTAGTGGCGCATGTGCATCATGCATTCCCGAAACCTCCCAGAACAAAAAAAGCCTGCTTAAGCACGCACCCCTCCAAATTGTAATAGCACTATACGTATTCTGTGTTGATTTTGTCATTGTTGTTGTTATTGTCGCTGTAGCCATCGTTGCTCTTGTTTTTCTTGTTGCCGTTGAAGGAAACCTCGATACTTTAGCTTATCGTCATCGCCCGGCGCCCTTGTCTGCCTTGCCGCCGTGTGATCAACCAGCTAGTTTAGTAAACAGACCTACCCGTGGCAAAAGCAACAACTTCCAGCTGCAAGGCTGGCAGCCGACTAATAGTAGATGTAGTCACAGAAGAATCATATTATTGGTAGCAGTTAACCTGATGTTGTTGGAGTTATGGCTGCTGTTGCATGCACAAATACAGAGGGGTAAAGGAACGCCGCGAGACCGAAAACGAAAACAACAACAACAACATGGTCATCCTCAGCGAAGACTATGCCGATGCCAGCGTACTTACAATAGCAGCAGCAATAACAATATTACCAATGAGGGCGTGGCCAGCTGTCCCAGCAATTGTAAACCATGTAACATTCGCGTAGCGGCGTCAGTAATGGCATTAGCAACAACAAAAACAAAAACAATAGCAAACGCTTAGGGGTGTTATTAGTTTATAGATAAGAACGGCAAAATAAAAGGTACCCGGTGGTAATATATATACACCAGCTGCATGGCGACACCTGCTTTTCTTCTAGTAATAAACCAATAACAGATCTAAACGTTTAGCCTTTGCTATATATATATAGACGTAAATACACACATTTCATGAATTCGTAGAGACATATGCATACGTACGTATATCCCAAACATGTTTATTTTTAGGGCTTGTAGGTAGGCAATACCAGATGATACGTGTCTGTCCATTCAGCCAGTTACCTGCTATGTTAAGCGAACAGAACCTGTAACCGGATCTGCCATTGCAAAGCTAGAGATTCAGTCCGCTTCCCGAATGCTAGTTCTTGGGCATGTATGGTTACCAGCATATATTTAGTGTAGGGCCGCCATACCGGTGTTAGACTGCAGTCTAAGCTAGCGTTAGCGAAATTAAGTTCACTATTCTGCTGCTGCCTTGGTTGTTGTTACTATTGTTGTCTATGGCTTTATTGTCATGGCCTGTCGTGCTGGCGTCTATGCTGCTATTGAGTTGTGTTGTTTTTGCTATTGCTGTTGCCGTCTATACCGTGTGTAGACGTTATGTCTGTTGTTGTTAATATTAGCGTTGTTTTAGTGAGCGCGATTGCTGGCATTAGCTGTATTGTTGTTGTTCTCGTCTGTATTCTTGCACACAGCAGCTGGTGGCGTTCAGGCCTCGCGCGTTGCTCTCCTACTGGCCTGTCCAATCAAAATTCCATTACGAAAATAATCATCTGCTCGTTCTGTCAGATCGGCGTATAATGTGATGGCCATATAGTCATAAACAAATTGATGGATCGATATAAATAGACGAGTAGTTAGATAGGCTAGCATACTTGCTGCAGCGCCTTCTGGGCATGTGTTGCGCCTAACCTAAGCCTACGTTTCTGTCGTCACTAGAGCAATGAGCGGACGTAATTACGCCCGATGGCCGGTCGGCTGGCTCGCAGCACGGCTAAGCATAAAACAAAGCTGAACATAAGGCAAAGCTGAATCAAATAGACTACGGCAGCGCACAAATACATCACCTGATGACGATGAGCGCGGCAATTTTGAACCTCTGTTAGGCACTGAGGCACGGACAAATGACGAAATCGTTAGGTAACTTGCCATTGGAAGCAGGCATTAGAGAACGCGTCTATGAAATCAAGAAAGAAAAGATATATATATATATATATATATATATATATATATATATATATATATATTATTTTTGTTTTATGCAATGCAGGTGCTAAACTTAAAAGTCGGGAAATTTACCCCAACCCGTCACAGTATTAACGCATGTGCCACTTGACTTGTGAATTATATTCTGTATGTCCACTCGTCGTACTGCCTTCCACTTAAAGTTTAGCATCTGCATTGTAAGACTGTGGGTAAATGTCAGCCATTTTAACTCTATCAAGTCCTCCACATGTCCTCAATTAACTGGAGACACGCTTCGCTTTCTGGGAGTGCGCGGTGCTCTCTTATCAGCTCCGCGAATAAGGGCCACTGGCTAGCAAATAAACAAGACGACTACATGTGGAAGCTTGTAAAGCTAATTAATACCCGTTTCAGAAAAACGGGTTATCTAGGCTTTGACTATCGAGTGAACGCGAATCGAAAAAGACTCACTACAGGTGTGGGTGTTGATGCTCACAAGTGTGCGTGTAAGTCGCCTGAAAAACCGTTGTACCTTCAGGAAAATCAATAATAGTTATAATTTGTAAAACATGGTTATTATTTATTTGCTTAGATATAAAAGGTAACTATTGTCTACTTATGACCCAATGAGTATCGTTGTTACGTGGCGCGTTATAACAACACTAAAATGCCAAAAAAAAAAAATGCAAAAACCACATGCCTTGCCAATACCTCGATACACAGCATAGTTCTCTCTCAGGCGATGTTGCGACGTTTTAAACAATGGTAGGCTATGACGGCCAATAGACGGACAAGCTAAAACGGTCGTTCGTCGTACGACAATTGGAAACAATTTTTAGCACCCACACGAAACACTGCGGACAACAGGACGTTGCTTGTTCTCGTCTGCAAAAGGCCGCCCGGTAACTTCAGCTACCGGGAACGCCGTTTCGTCCTTCTCCTCGGAGACCGACCCGATCCGCGACCGAGGATCGGGACTCGCCGCAGTCTTCCCGATGTCAGCCCGTCGACTACAGCCGCTGCTGCTGCTGCTGTTGCTGCTGCTAACCTGTTGCGGTGGGAAATCCGACTACGACGGGACAACGCACATGTATCGTCTCGAAAGAAATCGGCTTAGGCGGCGCCAAGCCGCCATCGAGCGACGAGTCCGGGTTTAGGAAAAAGAGTGACCAGGACGGACGTGTCGGGACGGCAACGCGACAGTTCGGTTGTTCGCACGCGGAAAACATTATTGATGGACGGGCGCTGGACAATAGACAACTTCTATATATATAGTACTGCTGCTTCTGCTTCTACTTATTCGGGGCTTTGATTCTGCGGCATGTGTTAGTGTCTGTGTGTGTCTGTGTCCGATCTCTTGGGAGCGTGTAAGATAGAGACAATTTGAGTAAAACAGGCTCCCTTCCCCGTTGAAAACCCAGACACTCTGGCTGTGTGCGAATCTAAATGGCCCCGTCAGAGACAAGCACCATACGAGACTCGATTAGAGACGCATAGGCAGGCGGCTACCCGGGGCATTGACTGCGCTGTGTCGTGGCTCCTCCTAGTTTCCTGGAAAGCTGATCAGTGGCATATGTATGTACTACGCAGTGCGAGACGACAAAGCGATAGGGAAGATAGAACGAACCTTCGATGTGCACTGCGTGATTTCTTTCTAGATAAAGTGATTTCGCCAGGCCTGAAAAGCAGGCTTCCATCGCAAGCATCGTCCCTTCTAAAGCAATCCAAGCCCTGTACGTATCTGCCCTGTACGCATCTGCCCTATGTCCTCTTTTTGCTTACAACAAACGAGGTCGCTTAGAGAATCAGGCTTTCGTCCCATTATTGTCCTGTACTGCTGCTACATGTTGCACACTAAGACAAAGGCTATTAGCTTTCTAACTTACTACGTGCATTTTATATCATCTCTTTCTGTTCGTTGTGGGCGTCTGCAGCGGTCATCAAACAAACACCGTGCTTGGAATTTCAACGTAATCGAGTTCTGTGCACCTGCAGACGTCCGCAATACCATTCTAACGACAGTAAGTGTGCTGCAAAGCACAATGCGCGCGACGAGTCTCGTGGTGAGAGGTGGTAGCGTGCCAAAGTTGCGCCAAAGCCGATATGGGCAAACAGCTCAACCAGGACTGACTGGATGAAAATATTGCGATCGAATTGGCCAATTAGAAAGCAAGGTTAACACATCCGTCTGGTTAAAAGCAAAAAAAAACGACAGCTTGTTTTTGTTAGCAGCATGTGCCAATACCCTGCAAGGGTGAATTTAAGTTAAAGAGTTCGTCAACATTCAAAACCAAGCTTGTCAGTTCTAAGCTACTACTACTACTACTACTACTACTAAGCTATAGCACATAGAATTAAAACATTTTTTAAGGAGGTTGCTTTTAATTCTAGACCACCCTTCGTCCCTGCGGGCTTGGAACTCATTCCGAGGCATACTTTCAGTAGAACGAGGGCCGAACATGTTAAGATATCTAGGCTTGCTCCAGCAGTCCTTGTGGTAGCATGATCGCTGACTCTCAGCGGTATGGCTTATCATCTATTATATCAATATCGCTCAAAGAAACTTTGGTCAGCAAGAGTAATCTAACCGGTAACACATCGGTAGATGACAACTAGTGGCTAGCGCACTAGTCGCCAAGTCAGCTACATCACATATATTATGGTATTGAAGTGAAATATGAGAGAGAAAAAGATAGACAGATAGCCCGCCAACGGTAGCGAACAACCGGAACAATTGAAACTGCTTACTTTAAAAGAACGATGATAAGCCAAAGAAACGGAAGAACGGATGTAAGTGTATCAGCGACAGTTGCTAGAGACTAGCCTAACTAACTGGCAAAATCCACGCCAGTACGCCTTGCGTATGCCATTGCATTCATTTATTCGATTTACCAATTTTTTCCTACTGTATATGTTCAAGTTAATATTTGCAAGCGCTTGTTTTTGACCGACCTCTTCGAAACCAAGCTGCTCAGCAGGTATCGCCTACCAAAACCCCAGCACTAGAAAAAAACCTGTTTGATAGCAGGCTTAAGAGTCTTCAGATTATATGCAGCTAAGTCTATCGCTTGAAATAAGTGAGACTCTGAAAAGAGACATCATTATCCCTGTGTCAATCATGCAGCTTTTAATTGCTGTCTCATGCTGACTAACTTAATATGGAGCAGTCGTCGCGCTACCTATAAGCAGCGTTTTTATAGCCATAGAACATGACAATATGTCTTTTGAGTACAACAATAGAATGGGATGCATCTAATTCCAGTGCTGCGTACACGGGCTTTCTGCCTTACGAACGACACGACTATAATGTTGTAATACACATACGATACTGTAAATAAAACGCGCTTAAAAAAAAAATTGTCGACGCCTTGACCATCCTTCTGAGTAAGGATGCTAGCCGCTTCGGTGGAAGGTTGTCGAGTCTTAATAGATGCCACTGTAGGAGTTGTTTGCACATTCTGTTTTCCTAGTTTTTTTGCAGCGGCTTTCTTTCTTGAAGAGGCTGCTCTTCTAGAAACGCCCTTGTATATTCCGGCATGTATTTCTCTAGACCAGTTATAATAAATTCTTCAGCAAAGCTATAAAACGAATATTTGCGTCCATATAAGAGGTTGAAAAAATGTCGAAATAAATAACGCTGTTTGGCTTATTGCAACGTTTTTGCTAGGAACAGATCGTGATCCAGGCGCCAAATGAAACCCCCAACAATACTGAGACTAGTTGACCGGAGAGAGATCAAGTTTCCCCTTTGGTGGTCAATAGGAATTATTTCTGTAGGTCGGTCTAGGCGTCAATTAGAATCCCCAGCAGTAATGAGATTAAATGTTCGGAGAGGTGGCGCAACTAAGTTTGTCTGCATCTTTGTTTAGGTAAGGCTGATGTCGTTTTGAGGGACGCCGGTTGCCCAGCGCACTAAACGCTTTCATATTCTAGGGCTAACAGCACAGGCTTCTATAGTGTTGGCAGGACCATATGTTTCCCGAAACCTCCCAGAAAAAAAGAAAAAAGGACCATGTGTTGCGAGCTGTTCGCTGCTTTTTCCTCTCGTAATTCAAGTAATTGCTGGCAACTATCTCTACAAAAGGACTCTATCTGATGTTCAAACAACACATAACCACACACATTCATATACCTATGAGGACACGTACTGAGCGCATTTGTAGACGGGCCTACAACACGTTTTTCGTTGGCTTCTTTGTATTTTGTTTCTAAATTATCATCATAATCGTTATCTTCTTCTTCTTATAAATATCATTTTCTCCCTTTTAAGCAATTAGAACGGAAGCCTTGGCGTCGTAATCTACTTGGGGCAAAAATGAGCAAACATTATGATTGCGTTAACCGAACCAGGATTCAACCGGCGAGTAGAGGAAAGGGCACAAAGACAGCGGGCCAGTAGTACTAGTGGAGGTAGGCATGTGCGGGTGTATGCGGCAGAACGACAGATCACAAATACACTTGCGGGCATAACGTCAATAGAGACCAACACTCACTTACTTATTCACCCGGTAAACGGAACAGAGACAGAGTCCACACAAGCCAAGTGAGCGCTGTAATATGCTTTACGACGGAGCCACGTGGATCGATATGTCGATCATCATTGACCGACCGATTTCTCGTTCCAGACCAGTACAAAGGGAAAAGGGAAGGCACGATGAGGGAAGGGGGGGGAGAAGCGGGAGAGACAAATGGAGCAGAGGAAGCCAATCCTCTAAACAGGCGGAGCGCAGCATTTGCATTCTCTTGCCAAGCCTTCCTGGTTTCCCCGGGGTTCACTGTTGCGACTGGACTGAATTGATTAGAGGCCTGTCAATCTAACCGCTGTCGAAGCTCTGGCACGGCCGCCGTCGCAGATCGTCCGTCCATCCCTCCCTCCCTCCCTCCGGTCCCTCCGGTCCCTACAAACCTCAACCTCCTCATCTGCTCTGCGGTGCCCCGGATCCTGAGCTCATCGCGGCCGCCCATTCCGACGGATTTGGGGGCCTCGTCCTGGTCGTTTCAGCTCTCCTGGTTTAGGTCGAAGCGAGGATAGCTTGCACGGCGGCCGACCGACCCCCTAACGAGGGCTCCTCCGCGACGAGCCGCGTATACTGTTCTGACAACAAGCAGGCAGGCACCGGATGCCGCCACACCGGAACTCGTGGACAACTTCCGATTAAATAAAGTCGCTCGACCCGGCCGTGACCACTAGCTCTGCCCGGTGGCTGCTGCTGCCGCTGATGTTGGCACTGCGTCCGTTGCGACATCAACAGCTTAGAGGTGTTTGAGGGAATTGAAGGGAGGTGCTTGCGTTCGGGCCCCTAAAGCCTTTCCGAATAACTTTGCTCTCTCTATTTACGCCAACCTAAAATAATGCACGCTTGACCGCGCTCATCTCGCTGTGTAGTCATTACAGATAATAATAATAATAATAAGGTTCTCCCGTAATGGCCGAAGGAATCCCACGCGCTCTCGATGCTAACGAGAGACCCTGGTAAAAATTCGCCCACGACTGACCAGTATGCACCCGCAGGTGGCTCTGTGTCTATGGAGACACAGTCTTGGTTCACCAAGATTTGTCTACATGCTACGAACATGTCAGACCCTGAAATACATGGAGGGTCTTGCAGCCTATGACGAGACCACCAGAAGCATTCTAAGCGAGGGTACTTTACATACTTTACTAACTTAGAAGGAAACATGTAGGGAGAGAGCTAGCCTCCCCATCGACAACGGAGGCCTTGGAATAAGAAGAGCTACGGATCTTGCTGCAGTGTGCTATGCTGCATACCTGAATCAATTTGGCTCCTTGGCAGAATCAATTCTTGGCGAGGAAGCAAATATTGAACTGAAAAAGGCAACCGCGGTGGCAGACGCCACAATCAGGAGTTAACTCGATCCTGGCCCTCTGAGAGAGCACGTGAGTCAAAACTTCTTGACGCAAAACTAAGAAGTCCGCGCGAGATATAATGAATAACTTTACATCAGCAAGAGAGCGTGCCGTCTTTCTAGCGGCTCAACATCCTTTCAGCGGGGGCTGGCTTCAAGCGCTGCCCTCCCGTCAGCTTGGCACCATGCTGGATCCAAACCCCTTCCGCATGGTGTCAGCTTTAGGATAGGCGCCCCCGTCTGCCAGCCCTTCACGTGCCTCTCATGCGGCCAACCGGTTGACTCGGACGGTCTACACCCGTTAAGCTGTCTAAAAAGTCCCGGCAGACTTACAAGGCACGCAGAACTCAACGACATAGTGAGAAGAGCTCTTAGAAGAGCTCTTGTATGGGATGTAACGGTTTCATGCACGGCAACGTTATCATATTTACGCCACAGCGCAGTCGAATCGGGATGGGTAGCAAAATGTGCGGATTCTGAAAAACGGAGGAAGTATCTAGAACTATCTAGAAGCTACCACTTTGCACCCATCACATTAGAGACACTCGGCCCCATCAGCACAGGTACAGCAAAACTCCTGCAAAACATCGGAAAACGAATCGAAGACGTTACGGGCGATCGACGCGAGGCCATGTTTTTGAGACAGATGATGTCTTTGGCCGTGTGTAGAGGGAACGTGGCTTTAATTATAGGCGCCATGAACTGACAGAAAGCGAACAAGAGCAGGATAAACATGATTTAAACGTTCATACCTCACAATTGTAATATAATAATAATAATAATAATAATAATAATAATAATAATAATAATAATAATAATAATAATAATATAATAATATAATAAGGTGTGATCATAAGGTCCCTTAGGAAAGCCGGTATACCATCTACACTTGAACCGAGAGGTTTAGTGTCCGCTGGCGAAGAAAGACCTGATGGGGTGACCATTGCATTATGGTCGCATGGAAAGTCCCTAGCTTGGGATGCAACGGTTTCGTGCACAACCGCGGCTTCCTATTTACACCACAGCTCTGTTGAGCCGGGGTGGGTAGCAAAGCACGCGGACGCCCGAAAACGGTTTAAATATGCTGGACTGGAAACAAGATATATTTTTGTGCCTATTGCCATGGAGACACTCGGACCAATCAGCAAGGGAGCCGAAGCATTTCTCAAAGATTTAAGTAAGCGAATTCAGGAGGTCACGAAAGACCGAAGAGAGGGTCAATTCTTGAGGCAAGCGTTGTCCTTGGCCGTTTGCAGAGGAAACGCGGCATCTATTTTAGGCGCCATGGAGTGAACTAGATATTTAAAAAAACTTTCCAATAATACGTTCAGACCTCTCAACTGTAACATCGTTTAACATGTAATAAATAATAATAATAATAATTCATTGGTCGGTACACACGCGACAGTTGTTTGCTTGTGTGTGTGCCCACCAGGGCGACGACTGAGTCATCTATGTATTCGCCAGCCCAGTAAGCTGTAACTTGTCTACGGTGAGCAGATACAAGTGGTAGTTGAACCGGACTAGTATACATCCCATTAGATGCGTTGCACTATTGCACATCCGCGCTATCCACGTTGCGGCGCCTATCGCGCATATTTATCACTTAAGTTTGTCAAAAGCCAGACGCTTATAGGTGAATGTTCTTAACTCAAATCTGCACATATCGGGAAATGTCGCCTCAAAGTGTGTTGCGTCCCACCGGGGTCGAACCCAAAACTCCACCAAAGAGTCGTCGCCTTATTTCTTGCACTTTGTTTCGGCGTACATGAGAATTCAGCTTTTGTCAACGATTTTTTACGGCCTATCCAACTAACGCCAAACACGGTAGTGTCCTTTTGAACTTGACGTATTGTTATAAAATGTGAATTAAAATTGTTAAGTCTTATATACTAAAATATCAATCCGTAAGGTGAACGTTAGCTTTAAATGCGTTTTTAACTTGCGTATCCATGTACATACGATTCAAGTTACGATTAGAAGTTGACGCCACGTGTTTTCATGAAAACACTGTTAGGTGTTTTGTGGCAAAATCTAGCTGCAGGGGCCCATTGTTTTTCTGCTCTATAGAAGCCATGCTCCAGTCAAATATGGCATGCTCGGCTACTCTAACGAATCTATGTAACTTTTTTTGTTTTCACACTAGTATCTGCTTTTCTGAGGTTGCGTCGTATGTTTGGCACCAAGCAGGCATATGTAGCACGTAGCGGCGTATTGCATGTCACACTTTTTAACAAAGCATTCAAGATTTACACTCGGCTATATATATACGGGTATTACAGGCATATTTGATCAACGTATATGGAATTGTAGAGCTCGTTAAGCTCGTGGTTGCGGAGTAATTACGATTTTTTGGTGGGATGTCCAGATTAAGTGCATGTAAAATGACTGTGTGGCGACGTTCACTACCGCCGACGTGTCGCGCGACAGCCGCAGCGCGTCATTTTACATGCACTTAATCTGGACATGCCCTCCAAAAAATCGTAATTACTCCGCCACCACAGCTCGCGTTGCCATAAGTTTGGTACCAAAATGATCGTCATGAAATGCGCATTTGCCTGAAGATGTTAGTTTAGAGCGCTGTAAGTGGTCGTAAGGTAATGATTTTGAGGTATTGGGTGTGAAGGTTAATAAATTAACTTCATTTTGGCGAATTCTCTTCTAAGCGACCATGTAGCATCTTCTGACCGGCCTTATGAGTTCTTCGAAAGAAGCAGAATTTTCTCACGAACACGGCGGTGTGTTTAGCTTCTATCTAGGAAACCTGGTTGTCTCGCAACAGCACATTCTATGCTCCTATGTCGGGCAAAAACACCAATGTCACAAATTGTAGTAATTTAACTCTCATTCCGAAACAGGGTCTCTCAGAGACCATGTTCCATTAGAAAAAATATTTGCCTTAACGAGCTCTACAATTTCATGTATCCTTGATCAAATATTCCTGTAATACCCTTTATATATACAGGGTGTCCCTATTTGTGTGGCCAAAACGCTAGGATATGGTCAAACTCGGTGAGAAAATCATTTTTGCCAATGAGTGGAAGCCGGGAAAACGTTTTGTTAGGATTGAAGATGAAATTTATAAAAGCAGTTATTCTGTCTTTTTCTCCTACATAGTTGTGCAAAATCTACGTTTTGCGGGAGAACCAGTCAACGCACAAAGGAACCGTCATACCGGCGTGTTTGGCGGAAAAATTCTGCACAATAAAGTATACATTACTAGCTTGCGTAGCAAAAAGCGAATAGCCAGATTAAGGAAAGTCATAAAAAGTCAAAATGTTACGTTAACGCTTTTTGTGCAACATCGTAATTTTTTCCATTACGAACCAAAAATGCACGTCCAAAAGACTACTCTCAGGCAATAGCAAATTTAATGCCCATCATTTTCGTATCAAGGTGATGGTGCTGCGTTACGTAGTTGTCAAGTCACTAAGCTTTTTCGACAGTCATAGTTGTTATGTTTTACGTGCAAGTTTTCACGTTCAGAACCGTAAAAATTTGTCAAAGGCGTTTCCGCCCCCTCCTTCCACTAGGAAAATTTATTCTCTTGTTGAGTTCTACCAAACCTCAAAATATGTACCTAACTTTCAGATACGCCCTATGGGAATATGCATGCCTTCGCTTTCGATATGGCTATCGAAAAAGCTTGGGTTACTTGGCAACTACGTACGCAGCACCATCACTTTGGTACGAATGTAATGGGCATTAAATTTGCTATTGCCTGAGAGTAGTCTTTTGAACGTACATTTTCGGTCGTAATGATAAAAAATACGATGTTGCACAAAAAGCGTTAACGTAACATTTTGACTTTTTATGACTTTCCTTAATCTGGCTATTTGCTTTTGCTACGCAAGCTAGTAATGTATACTTTATTGTGCAGAATTTGCAGTCCGCCAAACACGCCGTATGATCGGTTCCTTGGTGCGTTGACTGGTTCTTCCGCAAACGTAGATTTTGCACAACTATGTAGGAGAAGAACGACAGAATAACTGCTTTTATAAATTTCATCCTCACTCCTAAACAAAACGTTTTCCCGGCTTCCACCCATTGGCAAAAATTATTTTCTCACCGAGTTTGACCATATCCTAGCGTTTTGGCCACACAAATAGGGACACCCTATCTATATATATATATATATAGAGACTTATATATATATATATATACTGCGAGCCTATCTAAAGAACACAACATCATACATATGATTTTGTTTATCTTATAAATATTTTGCTTAAATCTTGTTAACTATATCGTTGTGAAACAAAAAATCCTAAGGCAAAAAAAATTATATTTGGGGGTCCCTACAAACGTGAATTTTGGTACTGAGGGAGCAAACAAGTTTATTGATGCTGCGGCTGGCGTCAACACATGCTGAGTGTTAAACCGTGTATTATTTAATTTCAAACGCCATTCAACTGCCTTTAGGACAAATGCGAAAAATTTAGACATGCGTGACGAGCAAAGGGGCCGGTATGAGCCAATTGGCGTCACGTTGTCGTCACGCTAATGCTCTTTAGCGGCGAGCGCTGGCCCTCTCCATGCGCTCCCCTGTCTGCCAGCCAGTCAATTAACTAACTCACCAGAATTAAGCTAATTAGCCGCACGTTGAAAGATTAAACGTGGTTGGCTTAACTACGTGTTTAACTACGTGTTTGCTTGACCCTGGCCTGCCAAACTGCTGGAAAATTTCACCTGCAATTTGCCCTCTAGGCGCCCTACCTTAATACTTCTCTCTACTGTTTTTGGGTTCTACAGATTAGGCGGACAACATGTTTCAGTCTTTGAAGCGAGCAGGTTTATCGAATCGCAAACACTTACATCTGTACTCGCAATCTTTTGCAGTGTACGTATGTATATATATATATATATAATATATATATATAATATATATATATGGTTTAAAGAACGACTTTGAGGAACTTATTCGTTTTTACAAATTTTCACTGTTTTCGAAGGAACTTCGGAGTACCGCTAGTTCTAGTGTTAGTCACTCTGTTGGACAGCCGGCCATTCACTTGAAATATATATTGTGCTTGTATCCTTTATTGTATAAAAAACATTGTTTTTTCAATACGTTGCAAAAAGCATCTAACCTTTTGTTTTTATCACTCTTGTGTATGAAAGCCACAGCAAGATAAGTACTTCAGCGTGCCGTATAATTGCCTTACGCGTTTAATGCTGCATGCACGGAATCGGTTCAGACTTCCAGAATTTAATTTGATAATTTTTACATGAAAGGCGTGATCACTGCATTAGATACAAGATTTCGTTGCCGATAGAGTGAGTAGTTTTTAAAAAAATAGTACTCTAGCCACTTTCAAAACTGTTAGGCATCCTGAAGCAGGCATATCGTTTTTTGTTTGTTTAATAGAGGTTAATTGGTAAAATGCCTGATGCATACCAGGTGTCGCTGTTAAAGCCACGGTAGTGTGGGACTCGCAAATCCACTAAAATTCAGTCGTTCTCGTTGCTCCTGGTAGCGCAGTGCTCTACATCGTTAGCCTCCTCTGAGTTGTACATGCGGCATACGGGGGAGTTAGTTATACCAGTGCGGTGT
>QVRM01006313.1:0-41359 GCA_003439945.1 Dermanyssus gallinae
GATGGAAAAAAGCAGGTAAAAGAACAACGTCAAACTAGAAGACAACACTGAAAAATAAGTCTTTATAGACCTATTGGATGTGTCGCATTGTTTATTCACATAAGGAACGGGCTTTCGCTCTCTCTCTATATATATATATATATTTATAGACCAAATCCGCGACTGTACATATATATATATATATATATATATATATATATTGAAGAATTTGTTCTTAATTCTTTCATATATACTGTGAACCCAGCGTCTCGAATGCGAAGGGTGTTTATATATATATATATATAATATTATATATATATATATATAATTATTAGTATTGCACTGAAGCCACATAGAAGTGTATACTTGTTTCAGTTAGGAGTGCGACATGTATAAATACTGGTCACGACTGCGCGTGGCAGAAACCTCTAAACCATTGTCTGAGCTGATACATACATTCATTTTTGCGTAATTATCAGTCATAGAGGCTTAACGGCTGTTGCGTTTGCCGTGGAAGATCGTACACAGCGGCTTACCTCATCATAGGTGTCACCAGAAGCGGTGGTATCAAGCATTGCTGCACATACTGCGCACAAGTTAGAGGTACGTATTGGTTTTTACTAGACCTGATGGTTTTTGAGCTAAAGCTAGCATTTATATTCAGTCTTCTTTTTTTTCTGATTCTTCTTCTTCTTCTGCGTGTTACGCGCCCTCAGCTCAGTTGCTGCGATGCATATAAAAGCTAATCATAGGAAAACTCGATATATTGCCTGTATACGCTTATTTTAGACAATTTTTTTTCGATATGTCTATCCATTCCTTACTGACATCTCAGAATCCGCTGAGATATGTTTTCCGTTCTTGCGGTAGACATCCGTCGCGTCCCCATGCCGCTACGGCAAGTCTTCAACACAAATCAAGATTGCTAACGTTTGGCGCTGGTCTGCTCATTCATGTGAGGTAGCGCCGAGGATTCATAATGCTTTCCGCTATCGCCAGGCAGGTTTTTTCTTTAGCTATAAATAGTACATTGTTCTGGCATCCTCCACACTGCCTGGAACGTCTATTCTCAGCTAGAGAAATTAATTCTCAATAGCTAGCAGACGTGAGACGGATCATCGATCACGAATATCCCGTTCAAATTGTGCCTCCTAACCACGTGGTGGCCCCTTTGCGACTCTCAAGTCGCAACTCCTGTAGTTTTGCAGCAGCCACACATCGGCTGAAAGTGATGTTTCATGACTAGGCTAAAAGTAGCCAAACGAAAATCTATTCGAGCCAGTGACGCGTTCAATCATTTTCTACCAGCTGTTGCCGACAGCGTTCGACAGCGCCCGTCTGACCGACGTCAAACCGTGAGACGTGACCTTCCGCCATAGCTATTGCTGACATTAGCGCCTACGGCGCCTGACGCTGCTTTTGGCGTTCCGTGCACACATGACCTTCTCACCATAGCGCGTTGACGACACCTCAGAGCGCTTTACACTACAGAGCGTGGGCATAACAGGCTTCGGCCACCCGGGAGTGCGGGCTACGCATCGAAACGTCAAATACTGCGTTATTGGCATGCGCATGTTAATGTGTGTGCTATCATTTTACTGCAGAAACTTAGTCTGAAAAATGTTCTGAGACATTATTTAATAACTCTAAGACTTCTCTGTCACTTTATTACATGTAGATGTACACCGAAACGTGGCGCGTGTGAAATAGGGGTGCGTTTAACACCAGCAAAATTATGCTTTACGCAAATAAAAGCCATTGGATTTGTTTAAACCTGTTCTTGTGTAAAATTTAGATATGAATCCACAAAGGTTAATGATACCTAATGTACAAGTGGTGAAGTTATTACTATGTTGCAGATTAATTCCGATATTGTGGCATTGTAGCTTAACGTGTAAAACAGCTAATCATATTCATATGAACCAAAATAGTATCATGCCAGCCAAGGCATTTCATAGCCGGGAGAATACGAAAATGAAGACCACAAGCTACCTTCATATACCTGACGTGCTAAGTATCGTGCACGCATATCAATTTTGTGACACTGCATGTGAAGTAAAATGCGTACTTGAACAGTAGTACCTTTTACTTTCTTATAAGCAAATATATCGAACACATAAAGCTAGAAGCTGCCACCGACAAACACAAAGCATTGATTCCGCAGTCTCATATTTCTGTATTCAATTAAATTTCATATATTTTATAACTCAGTTGGATTTTTCATGATATATACAAAACGAAGGTCGACGTATGCGACGCCAGCGTCCGTCTTACGTTAAGCAGTAGTGCAATGATCGATTGCTGAGCCATCTGACAATTCAATGCGTTGGCACTGGCCGCATGGCTGGTGAAAATCCAGAGCGGAGCACACAAGGTAGTAGCAGCCTTAGGCGATACATATTGTGCTTACGTGCGGCTCTCTCTCGGATATATTATTAAATAAATATTGAGTATAATATGCACTTCATGTATAAGGTTGTCCTCATGATCATATATCTGTTTCACCCGTTCGCCGAGAGAAGTAGCGCACAGGATATAGTTCAGTTCCGCGCATTCCACGGCATGGCTTTTGGTGCTATTTGCTAATATATTATTGGTGCTAAATTCTTTCGATTTATTTAGCGCTTTGTCAACGCAGAAAATATCGCCGTCGAGGGCGTGCGTTGTCAACAAAAGTCGTCTACTACTATTGTGGCCTGTGTTTTGGTAAAGAGGCTTTCTACTGAAGGTACCTCATTGCGATATCACTCAGGGGCTTCAGTTGCGTAAAAGTATGCTTGCTAATTACCAAGAAGAACTAAATTGGACTGCCTCGAAATGTGTTCTTGTCTACGGGCCTGGAAGTGTGTGCAAACTGCAATCCCACAATAATTCAATCTTGCAATAATTCAATCACAGACCCGCCACAGATCGGTCGGTCCTCTTTGGTAGATACGGATGAATGAACTGCTCTCATAGAAAATCATATACATTTGACACTCGACGAAATTGCGTATATAGTGAACAAATCGCGCGGATCTGTTTTGTTCTTACCCAACAAGTAATGTCTGAGTGACTCATCAAAAACGACATGATGTATCGCCTAAACAGCTGCGCGCTCTTCATTTTGAATAGAACAAAAATATTTTATTGAGAGTAATCGATTACCTGCGATGGGAAGTAGTTCGTCTACAACAACCAAAAATCATGATCGAAGTACCGCACCAGACCCAACACCTGGCTGCAAAAGCAGACTTTAATGTATAAGAAGATTATTCTGATGGAATTTGATGAATTTAGTATATACTATAAGCTTCTGCAGGGCGACGAACGGGGATGGGAACATGACTGGTTTTTAGTGGGTTGGAGCCCCACACTACCGGCCCACACTTGCAGCTGAGCTCTCCTGCCGTGGTGCCCGCGTCTCTTCTCAACAAAAAAAAGCGTCTCATCTTAACAAAAAAAAGCGACGAAAGGAAAGAACTCCACACCTGCTGAAACGTTTGAATAAAGGTGCCAAAAAGTGCTTCGAACTGTGCCATCATACAGGCCTCGTTCGTAGTCTACCATGGCAACGTTTGCCCGTATATATCAGTGTCGACTTGTTGCATCTAAGCGGCTCATTTAAAAATTGTCTAAAACGAAAAATTTTAGAGACGTTGGGCGCATAAAAATTACCTCGATAACCTTGTGTCTCTATTAATAGGAAATTTTGAACGAGTGCGTTTGACGACCTTTATGGAAAGAGGTGGTAGACATATGGTTATTTGAACTGGTACCGTATGAATGAAATCGATTTCTGAATTTGCCTAACGTAATAGGCCACTTAGACTAACCTCAGCACAGCAGCAGCCCTTGGCGCATCGAAAACACTATAAAATAACGACCAATTTGCACCGAACCAACAAGCACCTTCAGCGCACACCCTCAGCCGCTCCATAAACCCCCAGATATTACAGCAAGCATTATAACTCATTCAGCCAACAGACGATATCAATAATACTGAACGAGTTATTCGGTAAGCAATCCAGATTTTATGCGCACGGACACCGTTACACAAACCCACTACGCATAACCATGGTTTGATACAACGGAGCAAAGCCATAAAATACACTACTTTCAGTTACACGGAAATTAGCCCCGGTGGATTACAACGATTCGCTAACATGAAACGGAATTTTAAAAAAACAAACAGTGAAACAAGCATGTGACATCATTCAGCGTGTGACAAGCGTAAAAAAAAAGCGTAGTGCTACAAAACCATGGATACACTTCCCAAAACGATCCACTCCACCAAATCCATTAATTAATGACCATAAGTGGGTACTTCATTTACGCGCCTTTACGCCGGTAACCTCCTACCCCCTCCGAGAGAGAATACCCTTGATTATTAAGAATTTACAAAAGAGGAGGTCGGCAATGTAATCAAACTAAGAGAAAATGGTAAATTTTCGGGGGCCGATCAAATTGTGTATGAACATATTAAAACAAATATACGTTTTCTGTGCCCGCCATTAACCAAATTGTAACACGCGTGTCTACGCAGCGGCAAAACACCGGAAGAATTAAGAAAAAGCTTCTTGCAGTCAGTTCACAAAAAGAAGTGAGAAGCAACCGACCCAACCAACTACCGCGGAATGGCACTTAGTAGCGTCGTTTATAAATGTTAACTTTACTTGTTGTAGAACGCCTATATGACGCCATTGACCCAGATTTACCATGCGAACAACATGGATTCCTAAGAGGGCGATCTACGTCGGATGTCGTTGATCGTTCTTTTAGACCATGTAAAAACCCGCCAAGATCAAAAAGAGATGACATATGCCACTTTTGTCAATAGAACAAAAATATTTATTGAGAGTAATCGATTATCTGCGATGGGAAGTAGTTCGTCTACAACAACCAAAAAATCATAATCGAAGTACCGCACCAGACCCAACACCTGGCCGCAAAAGCAGACTCTTATGTATAAGAAGATTATTCTGATGGAATCTGATGAATTTAGTATACTATAAGCTTCTGCAGGGCGACGAACGGGGATGGGAACATGACTTCTAACGCCGTCTAACATTTGACGGCGTTAGAAGAGACAAATAAGAGTTAAAGTACTTCGAAACCGATAGTCTGTAGAGGGAACTATGTATAATCTGATACGTGACATGCTGCAAGTGAACTTAATTACTATCCAAAACGGGGTTCATTATGTCAGCAGGCCACTAACATAGAAAACTAGAGTTGTCCAAGGTGGCTCCGCAAACTCGTTCCTATTTATACTGTATATAGCTGGCTTAGCGGACTCCCACAGAAATGAAAAAGCGATACATGCATTTTATGCCAACGACTTAGTAGTGCTTGCAAATACACGAAACCACCTGCAGTTCTATTTACGGGAAGGCCTCTGATTAGTACCAAGAAAATCAACTGACAATCAACATCATCAAAACAAAAATACTACGATTTAGTAAAGGCGGATCGTACGCTGCAGATGACCGGTGTATTAAGATAGGGGGAGTGAATATTGAAATCGTCAATAACTTTTGCTACCTAGGAATAACAGTGACCCCCCGGCTGTCATTCAGAGATATATAAGAACTAAAATCGCGGTAGAACAGACATATAGAACTAAAAATTGGGTTAGGTTTATTTAAAATAAAAATTGTTCCTATAGTATGAGACTGCCTTTAGGCAAGTTACAATGGCAGACTGTAAAAACATGCATACGATAAAATCTTCTAAATTATAAAGTGCGAATGTGAATATTATGGAGAGTGCAATATGGGACGTTACCACATACTCAACTGCTCGTTTATTGAAACATCATCACTATTGTCAAGTGTCAACGATATTGTTAGCCGACAAAATTATATATGCACGAGTTTTCTATATTACCAATTCATGGTGAATAAACATCAAACAATATAGATTTGAAACCCTTGTGTTTATAAAGAAAATAATTTAAATAAGGAAACAAAATATTATATAAATATGACTAATTAATGCACTAAATGCAATCGAGCATATTTGCAATGCCAAAAAGAGTTAAATGATTACAGTATAACTAAAATTGATTCCTCGACTAAAACAGTTTCATCTTTCTAGAACACAGCCTCGCTGAGATCGGAACGCTAAACGTAAGTAACCAATAAACCTAAGCTTAAAAGTAAATGTGAGACTGATTCTAAGTAATTTTAGCCGGAACCAACACTTACAAATTTAACAGTCAGCGCTACCTGCAATCAATAGGGATGCAGCGCAGAAACTGCTCTACCTAACGATGAGGCACCATAACCCCCTGAACTATGTTCATGTTTATTTAAAATAGTGAGGCTATCAAACTTATGATTTTTTTAACCTGCTTATTTTTAATTACGTAAACGAAAACGTTTTCTATTACAACTAGTCTTGCTGTAAAAAATAAATAGCACTACATTAAGGATTTCATTCCATCCAAACAGCTAAAGCAAAAATCAAATAAGCATATTAGTTAAAAATCGCACTCCAGATTAAAGTACATAGTCTATTTTCCAATCACAATAAAGAACAATCGGAGATTGGGTGTTCACAAAATGAGAAAAACTAATAGAAACAAACGCGGGAGGTGTGCAAATGTTGGCAATCGCTCTATTGCAATAGATCGATTGCCAGCATTTACCTGTTTTGGTCAATTTTACTCAATACCTAAACAAAGCGAAATGTTTACATCAACTAATACGCAGGCTAAATTTGGCTCTATTTTTAGAATTATTCATTGCAATAATCACCGCTCTTAGCCAATTAGCTCACAAGAGCATCAAAATGGCTCCTAGCAACTCTTAATTAGACAAGTCTTTGATTGCCCTAATAGGCATTTCGTTGCTGATCGAGATGTTATTGCCCTTGAGGTCATTGGCTTTAAGGTCACTGATCAAGGAGTGTCTAATAAGCTGCTATCTTTAGGCTTAACACGTCTTACATCGTATGAGTAGATACACCATATCTGATGTGAGGTATTAACATTCTGCGCATTGTCGAGATTCGTTTTTGGGCCTTTCAAAGCCTGTGTTCCAAACAGGAGACGTGTACAGTATCTGCGGTAACACACTGTTTATAGAGACTCCTGTAGAGCCTAGCATCAGACAGTACAAATGTCCGCATAATCCAGCTAACTTTTCTGGATGTGCGGGTGACAGTTTATGCTGTATTATAGGCTGAGGCGAATACGCCATGGGGTACTTCAGATTTCGTAGAGTTGTGAGATGCGAGCGACCATTTTAGTCTTTTGATTACGCCAACGGTCTCTAATTTTGAGCCGTTTTCCCGCGTATTTGTGGTTCTTCAACTAAATTTTATGTTAAGCTCAACGACGATCCCCTTACGATGCAGAACTTTTTGAAGTTTCTTCTGAATGGCTTCAGTACTTGCATCAACGCTTGAGGTTGCTAGACGATCATTTAGACGTTTGACAACAAAGTAGAACTTATGCGCTCCGCCAAAGATTTTGCATGGCTCCAACGCATTCTGCAGCATGTACATGTACTCGAGATGTATGTAAACGATTGTACGTCTTGTTTAAGTCCTAGGTTTTGCTAACGACGGCAATGTCGATCTTCAGAGCTATCATATATTTAATCACAAAGTCGATTGCACCAGTTTTTTTCTAAGAACGCTCGTTTAAAATAATGCATATCAGATCAGCTTATTTGTTATTATGTTGTTCACTGTTTTTTCTCGGGCTAGAATAATTTTTGTCCCTACATGTATGTTGGGAGATGTAACGATTTCCCTGACAGTCATTGGACAAAATGGGGTCGATGATTTCACTATATCTCTCAAACGGCCCGAAAACTCTTTTGTTGTGGCACCGGAATTCCAATAGACGGTTCAAAAATTTTATCGTCATCGCTGTCCGGTGTTTCCACGTAGAACAAGCTGTAGTGGGAATGTCTAGTCTTGATTTTCTTAACTACATTCGGAAGTATTCCAGACGACACTAGGTGACGGTGGAGTTCGGTTGCCAAAAGCGCAGCTTTTGTCCAGAGATGAAAGCCCTTTCAGTACAGAGACAAACAGGACTCGCGCGGTAGGGTCGCTGGTCTCTGATCAGACCTGGGCACCGACGTGCACTACTCGACGCCGTCTGTGTTCCATCTTTTTCCAAGATGTCTCACTATTTCTGGTTTTATGCTTTAGGGTGACCCTTGGCGGCGGTCGAACAGTAAGCCGGCCAGCGCCGAGAATAGCTCCGATTTCGATATGGGGCCTGGGGTACGGTTTAAATTGCGGCCGCGCAATAGGACTCGCGGTACGGTTTTTCTCTGCCCAGTTATTTTGCGTTGACATTTGTATCTGTTGAATCTGCAGCAGTTTCTCAATTTCCTTCTCCAGGCAGTCGTTTTTCCGTGTTCTTTGTCATCAGAGTCTCACCAGCTAACTGTAATATTATGACGTTTTACTTGAGTTTGGATATAGTCTACGTTCCGTAGCTCGTAACTGAATACAAAACAACCCGTGCACAGAATCTGCCAACTCTGGTATAAACTCAGTGGTATCTTCCCTCTGGGGCTCTGGAAAGAGCTTGAGCCAGATCTAATTAGAATGACCGCTTTTTTATTGTTTTCTTTTCTATAATGCCGATTTACCATGTGTCTGTTAAGCCAACCGTTCTGTGGTGTTGTCCAAGAAGTAAGCACGCCTACTGTGAAGCGAAGACTGCATAACACGAATGTTAAGCTACAAAGGTCCGCTGTAGGTCTGCAACTGACCACTTCAGGTTATCGACAAGCACGATGCCGGATTGCGCGACCTTACGAAAATTGGACTGTTGACCGGTTGTAGGTGTTATATTCTAGAATGAGACCAGGATCTCTCTTTATGGTAACGATAGGCGGAAACAAGTGTACAAAGGGCAACAATAAAACCATTAAGATAATCATGGTTTGCGGAGCAATACCCCTAGACGGAAAACCGAGGCCTACGCGTCATCCAGGACGTCTTTCAAGCCAACGATTCTCATGGGACAAAAAAGCTTAACTGCCCAACGGTATTTTAATGAGATTCGGATACATCACGTCATGCCCTAGACTGTAGGTGATAAATCCATCTTCATGAATACATGGCACAATGATAGACTCTAAGAAGTGCTAAAACAATGGGTTAGAGCCAAACCCCAGCTCCAATAACAAGCAGTACAAGCTAAAACATTATATTAATTGCAAATTTAAAACAAATAGTTCGGCAGTACATTTGTCCGTAAACGAAATTGCTTTTATTTTGATAGAGCTGATTTTTGTACCACATTCATAATAAACATTTTAGGTGTGTTTTAAAGCTAATTTAATTGTCCTTTAAGTAGTGCAGTCACTTTTAATATTGCGCGACTACTGTGGGCATAATATATGCCTTACGTCAAATGAGATGGGTGATGCGATTTTTGGCTCGACGTGTTTATTTAAACCTATATTATAGACTTGGCTTAGCTATATATATATATATATATATATATATATATATATATATATATATATATATATATCTTAGCACAGGCCAAAGATATATATATATATATATATATATCTTAGCACAGGCCAAAGATAACAGGGATTTTCCTGTTACATCTTTCGCGTGTGTTTGTACCGCAATGGAAATGGACGAAAATAATGAAAGTCTGTCGAAAGATACTGTACCATTATTGCTATTATAGCTATTATTTCATGCCATATTAGTCATATTAATTTAAATAATCTCTCCAAGTAGATTATATTTTAGTTTTCGCCACTACCTTTACCTTCAAGTTTTTGAACTGCATGCGCGCAGTGTCAATACAGGTACAACGTGAGGTTAGTAAACTGCGGTCCCCCATAGACTTCCAGACAATTGATTTGATCTGCCCACAGTTGTCTGTGTGTATAACACAGACAGATTAGAACGCGCTGAACACACGAGTTCCAATGTTGTCCGGATACACCAGGATAAAACAAATGCGGAGCAAAAAGGTTCACCACGCCCACACAATTGTAGCGCTTCACGATAATGAAATTAGGTCTTATGGCCCTTCAGACTGTACGCCTTAAAAGAGAACTTACAGAAACGCAGCTAATGTAACATACTTGCAAATGATAACGTGGACACGCGCATTTTTGTGGGTCGTCGAGCGCAAGCGTTCGAGAAGGTCGGCAACCAGAATGTTCACGCGTAGGCTTATACTAACTAAAGCGATTATAAAACTAACATGTAGTAACTCTCTGTAAAAACAATAATAGAGAGATGGCCATGCCGCACTCCTTTTACAAGCGCATCTGTGGTTTTGCGATGCCATGTCCAATTCGAATTTACGTCAGCATTGATCATATCTAAATTGGAAATACTATAGTCAATTTAAGGTTGATATATCTTGAACTCGGACCCACGATTTTCCGAACGCCAGGCAATTGGTGTGCCACTAGACAAATGCACTATGCAATATAGTGTTATTTATGTCTTGGAAATCTAAGAAAATAACTCTGCGAACCAATTTCAAAGGAGAATTGGTGGTGCAAATTTATGGTTCCAGATGCCAGAAATGTCTATCTAGATATTGTGGGTTGGTCCTTATAGAAGAGACGCTAACGTATCAAACAAAGGCTTTTTGCCAGTCTAAAGGTGGAACAAAAATAGTCACGATATCTACTATCGCCATAGTATATATACGATTTGTGTCTTCTCGTTTCATGGCTTCCAGATCTTTATGTAAGTAGCGTGTAAAGTATGCAATTGGGGAATGTCCAACATGTATCTACAGACAAGCGTATAGGAAGCTGCGTTTGTTATGGCAGGCTTTTACGATTTCGTCTTAAATCGACCCGCTATTGACCGACACAGTGCTCCAAGCCTCGGGAGAGCAGGCAAGGTGGTTCCCACCACGCTCGCAATTGACGTCGTTAAATGTATCATGTTGGCGTCTGCGAAACTATGCTGGCAACGGCAATAACGGATCGCTCGAATTCCGAGCATTTTCTGGTTTTATCAGTGCAGACTTGCGCCAGTCTGGTTGTATAGAGCGTAGAGCTGCTTCAGTACGTCTGTGAGGTGACTTCATTCAGTTTATTTGGCGTTGCAAGTTGCTGTAGTAACCTCCCAAACACCAGTGCATCTTCAGAAAATGGAAGTTTCGAGCCATCATTAGTTGAAGTTCACCGTAGCAACAACAGCACAAACCGGCACAATACTCTGAACGCTGTCAATATTCAGTCCAACAACAATTTACAAGCGTCACAAGCAGCCCGGTGGGAGTGGGTTCACTGTGGTACGGCACCAGCAAACAGCGGGAGCAACAGCAAAAACAATATCTTCCATCTATTCTTTCCGTCCCAACTTTCAAGGAGCGGCGGCCAGCCTTCCCTGGAGAGGGCAAATGCTTTCAAGTAAGCGCGCTCAAACTCAAAAGTCATGAGCAAGCTCCACATGTAGAGCAAATTCGAGATTTGCTGCTAAACTGCAACTGCATGATTCAGCAAAAAAAAGAAGACTAGCCTTCAGTGCATGATAAACCTCTCTATGCACTTTACTTTGTGTCGTAAATTGCTATAGTGATCTTCCAAACACCAGTGCGTCCTGCGAAGGGGAAGTCTCGAGCCATCATTGGTCATAACGCTCTGCAGAGACTGCGCACATCTGCGTTGCTTGTCACAGCATTGCCCTTAAGGAGAAAAAACTGTGTTAAGTGTTAGCGGTTTAAGTTTATAGAAAAAGACGACAACGATGAGAATGATGCCATAGAAGCGGCATTCGAGTTAGAAAAACTGAAAGACTAAAAGACATTGAAGTCATGAAGTCGGTGCAAGATGAAAACTTAAAAACTTACAGCAAAGTCATGAAGTCGCTACAAGATGAAAACAAAAGGCTACAAAAATCTGTCAGTGATTTGACTAAGACCAAGATACTGTTAATGAATAAGAATCTGGATATCGTATGTCAAAGCTAGTGGCTTGCAACATCATTACTGATGGCCAACTAGAACCTTCGGTGAACTGCTTGAGGCCCGACCAACACGAAGCGTAACCACCCAGAAGACCCAATAGAGCTTGCAAACAGCTTTAGAAGAAGAGATGAATTATGGGAAAATTGCATATCTACAGAACTAAACAACGCAAACCAGAAAAGAACGCGCTCTTACAAAGTATGTAGTTATTCGATAGAAATACGCATGCAAGATTGCTAGAAGATTTTGTTTGCAAGCATGTGGTGATCAAAGACGCATTGAGCTCTAAACGACGAACCAATCGTTTATTTATTGATCAAAATAGACAATTGAGGAAGCCGCCTAAGGCACTTCTGGGTCCGCTCAGGGAAGAAGTGAACGATGTCCACGTCAGTCTCCCAAACCTGCTGGGCCACTTAATACAGTGCAATCAAAACATTATAATAAGCCAAACTGTGTATCCTCTTTTTTCCTTCAGAAATTAAGCATTTTGTCTCCACGCCCCTGTACCTAGTAAATCTTTCCAAGGTCCGTTTAAGGTAAATATTTCTAAGGTCCGTTTAAGACTGCTCGAAAGCTTTATGAACAAGACAATGTACGAAAAAGGCAAAGCGCAAGAACTGACCCCGGACGCTCAGTTTCCGGGCCTTAACACTGTGCTAGAATTGCTGGAGACTCAGTTTACTTTCCCCTTGTGGTGTAGGTAAGGCAATCAGAACCTAGATCGGACAGTTCCTCACAGAAGGAGTTTGCCGGGAAGAAGCCGGGTGACCACCAAATATTCGAGTATTGCCAGTGAAACATCTCGGTTTCCCAAGAAAATTTACATACTATACCTAAACTCTTTAACGTATATAATACCACAGTTAATTTTTGTCAAGATCTACTATATGTGACGACGTAAAGCTGGTGTATGGGCGTGGCGAGGGATATATATGTATATATATATATATATATATATATATAAACCTCAGCGAGCGAGGCACAAGCAGCAAACGTTAAACACATTTATGGATTGCGATAAAAGGCTACTGCGCTTACCCTCATAGTCTAGAGGCACACAAAGAAATTATTTTTTCTCACACATTGCACCGGCGGTATACGCTTATGTAGGTAGATTGATAATCCACCCTCTAATTTGTATGCCGTACCGATGCAAAAATGGGCACATGGTAAAAGACCGAGCTTTATTCGCCTTCAATTTAAACTCTCTTGTTAGCATAACTAAAACACAGCAATCTCAGGTTACGCTCTAGTACGCCCGCTTATGTGCGTCGTTTTTATACATATACGCAATGACAAAAAAGTTTCAAGATGTTTCTCGCGCCCCAAAAGTATTTATCACGGCTTCCCGCAGGTATGACTGCCAGCGAGTGGAAGCCTCGCATATCATCGATATGCAGTTCCTCCCTCTAGTAAGTCTCCATAAGCAGCGCAACGTCTACCTACGTAAGCATGTTAACTGGCGCCAGGTCTATTGCTCATCTGAGCCCCTCACATTTCCAAAAAAGCGACCACGGAGACTTGGTAATCTCTGCGTCAGCATCTCTAGATCTGTTCAGTCACCTGCGAGCAGCCGAACCGGCAGGCTTTACTATTTATTCCAGTCGCGCTGTTACTGGTCGACCTTGTTGACACAGGCCGACCTCCGTCTTCCATTAACTGTGCTTTTTTATTCATCTATCCTTTCCATGTTCCGTCAGCGTTTTTCGCGGTAAAATTTTCGTTTGGCGTGGAGTTTAAGCACCCCTCGATGGTCTCGGGATATGCGACTTGTTGAGGGGGAGCCGTTTCATCACTGGCGACCCACAAATCCGCATGAGTCTCTGCCTCTAGCGTTTGAGACCCTGGGCGGCCCAAGCCAGATCATTAGCAAACTCCTCCACAGGATCGGTGAGCAGCTAAGCCTTGCAATCAAAGACAAGAGATCTGCGGCTTTCTTGAGGCAACGCCTTAACGTCCAACGCGGGAGCGCGGCGTCTATCCAGGCCACGTTGTTGAAGTGGTCGTTCCATCCCACATTATTCAAAATAGAGTAATATTCCTAGTGCTCACGTTCTTGGAACAAAATTGTCGCTCAATTTGCATTCTTAATAAAAGTTCAATATATATATATATATATATATATAATGAAGAAACTTGAAACATTTATTCTCACGGGATAGTCTCACGTGTTTAAAAATTTTTTATCTGTTGCTGTATGAAACCCTCTTGAACACTAATCACCAACATCATGTTTAATTTCGCTGCTACTCATCAGCGGTATATTTATCTACATTTCGTACTGCCGGTATCCTTCTTTGCTTCTTTTTGAGCACTGCGTTTGAAGGCAATAGTTTAAAAGATAATTTTATTTCCTAAATTGTTAAGGTAATTTTTAGTTTCTTTTATGTCGTACCGATGCAACAATGGGCACAAGGTAAGGAACCGAGCGCACTTCGTCTTCAATTCAAAGACTCTTGTCAGCATAATTAAAACACAACAATCTCAGGTTACGCTTTAGTACGCCCACTCATCTGCGTCGTTTTTATACATATACGCAATAACAAAAAGATTTTCAAGATGTTTCTTCGAGCGCCAAAAGTATTTACAATGACGAGTCCTTTAACTTTATTATGATATGACTGTCATGGTAAATTTCTCAAAATTTCAGTAATATATTACATATGTATAGTTTTTTTTTCATAAAAAAGTAGTTAGACTATTATAATTGTACTTAGATATTAATGCAATTTTCCACGATTTGCTATTCGTTTCTTAAATCGGCGGATCTATGTATTAAAACAAACCTCCAAATCAGTTACTCTTCATCAGTTTTAAATGTTTTCTAACTCCGTCTCAATATGTCTAGCTCTAATTCGTGTATGTCTTGCTGTCAATTTCTAAATTTTTAGAAATGAAAAGGGGATCTCACGGCAGCACGTCAAGTGAATAAGCTAGGTGCTTTAACAGCATCGACGATGGGGAGAGAAGACGATCAGCCTTGTCTCTGGTGGAGGGACCATCGCGTAAGGGGCGTTTCAGAATTCTTTGATCATCGCCACAATTTTATTCTTGGTGAAGAATATGAGGATCATAACATAGCCAGCCGACCGTTAGCACATCACTTCTGTGGGTGGAGCGCTTTGACACCTAACCACCGAATCCTAGGACGTGAATAGAGGATCATAAAATGTATCCAAGTTTCAACGTGACGAGAGTCGAATTCAAGGAAGAAAGGCCTTTGTCATTTAAAAAAAAAAAAATCTCGAGCCAGAATAACCTGCACCTTTTTTCGCCCCGTGACAAATCGTGAGGTACCCACCGAGTAGATCATTTAGTGAGTCTGATGTGGTCATACAACATCATGGGTCTTAGCATCTAAACCCAAAGTCTTCTCTAGGAACTCATATAATACATTTATACAAGTTTATTTCACCAGAAATTGGTAGATGCTACCTAAAATTCATATCGGCTAATAACATCTTTCACTACTGCATGCATTGAACCAGCTTCTATTTCCTTGCATTGCAGTATGTGGTATCGGTCAATATTACATGTGCCACAATGTTTACATACACAGTCTTCAATTTCAAAACAGTACCCTTTTAGGCATATATATTGGTGGTAGCCATGCCAGGTAAGTCTACGGAGTATGCGTCTGTTTGCTGGCATTCACTGCCTCCAACGGTCTGTCGTGAATGAGGGATCGTCGGTGAAAATCTTTATGGCAAAGTTCAAATTACGCTTTTCTCTGTAAGCTCGATATTACTCTACGACCAGCGCGCTGAAATCGTATTTGTCCAGGATAAGGTCTTCCACAAAGGTTCGCACTTGGCATAGTTCCAGCGCCAACGTTGTTGAAGCGTTTCGCGGCAGTCCTAACATATACTTTACAAAATTAGCTTTAATTTTATCTATCTCTTTAATGTCCTCTAAGGTCAAGTTTGGTGCAATGGCCCGAAGGCAGTAAGTTATAATTGGAGCTATTTTTATCTTGAAAAGGTTCATTCCAGTCTTAGTGTCAATCGGTGTAAGATCTCCGAGTAGAGTCATGGCCGATATCTCTTTTGCACGCTTGTTCTCTATGTGCTTTGTAAAAGATAGGCAAGGAGTCAAGATTACTCCGAGATAGCTAAATTGACTTACCAATTCAATATTTTGGTTATTGACCCTGATGATGTGGTCAAGACTGGCGTATCGACCTCCTCGGGAAAATCGAAGAACTTTTGTCTTGGATATATTAATTGTTAGCTTATACTGTGCGCACCATTGGCTCATTTCATTCAGGTAAAACTGTAGATGTGGTCTTGACTTGGCCATTATCATAAGATCGTCAGCGTAGAATACATGCGGGGCTTTAGCATTTCGAAGTATTTGGCTTAACCCTGTGACATAAAGAATAAATAAGAAAGGGCTTGCCGTGTCGCCTTGTGCTAGCCCAATTGTCTGTTTAACTTCTTTCGCTATACAGTGAGGCCCATTTCTGATTGTGATATAGTTCGCAGTGAGAATGCTTCTCATTAGGTTGAACATTCGACCTTTGATGCCGAAATGCTGTCGAATAATATCCAGGAGGCAGTCTCTAGGTACATTATCAAAAGCAGGTTTGAAGTCAACAAACGCTGCATAGGTCATTTGTCCGTCGTTGGAACGTTCCCGCACGTGACTGAAGGACTTCCCTGAGAGCTCGTTCAGTTGAGCGACCTTCCAAGAACCCATTCTGTTCCGTCGGTATTAGGTCTTTACATTTGCTGTATAGTCGAGTCACAATTATTGTGAGGTTAATATTTTGTAGACTACGCTAGTTAATGCTATCCTGCGGTAGTTCGCTGGGTCTGTGGCGTCGCCTTTGTTTTTGTAAATTGTTTGCAGGTAGCTTCGGCGCCATTGCTCGGGTATGTGCCCTTGTTCTAAGCATGCATTGAACAGCGCTGTTAGCTTTGGGGCTATGTGCTCTATTCCCTGCTTAAGATGTTCGTAGTAAATATCATCAGGACCTGATGATTTTCCGTTTTTCTTCGCTAGTATAGCCATTCGAACCTCCCCTTCCGTAAAGTCTTCCCAGTCAGGCTCTATATGGGGTGCGTGTTCATTGTCAGGCAGTTGAACATCGTGGCTTAGTAGGGTTGTAAAATGCGACACCCATTCTTCGTCGCTTATTAGTGGGTTTGCTACAGCAGGTCTCTTCGGTAAGAGGATCCATGGTTTCTGGGTGCTTTCTTTTACCTGTTGTGTGCGCTGCGCGGTCTCGTATTCATATTTCTTTCTCTGAATCATTCGTTTATACGTTTTCTTTAGGTCAGCTAGGTTTGCCAGCCCTGATAGGCTCCAATCGTTGTGGCAACAAATGTGCGTTTTGATGGTTTTACACTCGTGATCGAACCATGGTTTGTGTCTCGTCGCAGTGTTCCTCTTATATAATGCTGCAGATTGAATGGCCCACCGAAGTGAACGCTCGTAAAAGTCTGTGTTTACTTCGATCGCATCTGGGACCAGATATAAAGCTTGTTCTAGTTTGCTGAGACTTATCTTGCGGGCGAGGGAAATTCGTTTGTCACGGCCAGTTATTTTCGTATGCGCAAGGCTGAAGGACACTTTACAGTGCTTCCGCTCGGCTAAAACTGTAGTTTTATGGTCTTTTATATAAATTCCCGGTTCACTAGAAGTACTTATATTAAGGTCTACCGCACTTTTTCCATTCCATGCGATATATGTAGCTTCGGAATAATTACCTTCTATTGCATCAGGGACTCTTCTATATCAAGTAAAATGTCTGGCACGTTGCGGTTAGGTGGGCTGTATATATATTAAATAGAAGTCCCTTATTTCAACAACAAGTAGTCTAGCCGTGGATTTAAGTAATCTAGACCATTCGGTCGTGCGTACAGCGACTGAGACCCCTCATTTCGGTCGTTCTCTACCGGGGGCCTTTATAGCTTCACCATGGTAGATCTTGTGTTTGTGTAGCACCGAGGGACAATTGCAAGATGACTTGACAGTTATCGACTTAGAAACTATCGTTGAGACCTCGACCCAGAAACAAGACTTGCAGTACGTTTTTGCCTTATCAGGAATATGATAGCTGCAATGTGTGTGAACATGCTTGTCACAGCTCTCGCAGACAGTTATATTACTGACTTGTTGAAATTGTCCTCCACAAGTAACACACGGAGGACCAGGATTTGCCTCGATATCTCCTCCTTGTAACAGGATGATCACAAGTGCTGTGGCTCGGAGTGTGTGGGCCTTGGTGAGACTGCGGCGCGGTACGTTGAGGTAAATAGTCACAACATTTACTGTGTCCTGAGACTCCTTCTTGTCACAAAAAGCACTAGTTTTGCTATGGGCTTTTGCCAGAACGTACACAATTATAAAGAGTACTCAGAAAACGCGTCCGTGCAGCTGACGCCATGTTGGAAACTGTGATATATGTTACATATGAAGTTTCGTTAATCACAGCCTTTGCACAAGCCACTTCGTCGACTGTGGCTGTGTTGGTCGTCCTTCACGAGATTTGTTGTTTATCTTTAAGGGTGATTTCGAGAATTCATAATGCTCATGCGTTGCTGGCAGCTATCAGCAACTAGTGTGAGTCTCTCTCTCGCCTATATTCCTTCCCATACCCCTAGCCTCAGAGTTGCGTGGCATTTCTTCGGCAATGTGAGGGGGAGTCTCACTTCTCTAGAGCTCAAAGCGTCTTGCCTGTACTCCTCGGGCCCAAGGGGGTGCGTTGAGCTTGCGCTGATTGTCCTAACTGCGTCCTCCTTCGGCTCCTCCCTCTCGACCTGCCTTGCCAGGGCGCTGACTACCCTTTTCCTACTGTCTCGCGTTAGGGTTATCCTCAGCCTCACGGGGTTTGCTGTACAGTTTTAAATAGAATAGAATAGAAAACGCCTTTGTTTGCACAAAGGGGGTTGAGTACACAAAACAGTAGACGAAGTGAGTCAATTAAACATATTTGCCTAGAAAACAGGTTGGGCCGGTTCTCATATATCCGACCTGGCATACGCCAAGGAAACATGTTGTTCAGCCCGTGCAACTACCTTCGGGTAGACGGAGCACTGACATCTTCGAGTGTGTAGTTTAAAGTTGGTCTGGCCAGATAGTAGTACTGCAATTTCTGGTTGATTAATGTATTCGTGGTTTAAGAAACAAATCCAACGGAGTTTATAAAATACGACTGCATGTTTTTGTTTTGTTAGCACATAAGTAAGTTTATTTATCTATTTTAATATGGTTCCCAGGCTGAATAGCTGTATAGCAACATAGAAATTATATAATAAATATATGCATGTGATCCTTCTGCAAGAAAACGTCTGAAAGTTTGTTAATTAAGATTACGAGCTTTTGACCAATTGTGTTACATGAACATCATCAATTGCATAACCATAATCAAAATGTCCATGTTATTTGGCAACGCATTTATCCGTAGAAAACATATTTTTATTTCCCGCACTCCAGCGCCCAACACCATTCATTGTTTATAGAAGTTTTATGTGATAACCTTGACTTTTAATTTTGCGGTACAATTTGAGCTCGTTCAAAGTATTTCACTATATATATATATAATATATATATGGTGTGGATAGAGTGCAGCGGTGCATGTGGCGCTTTTCGGCTTTCTTTTACTGTGAGTGGCCTATGATGGTGTTGTTGTTCAACGGACTAGTGTTCAAGTAATTTTTTGTGAGTCCGCGCATCTGTCCCTTGTAGTTGTATTCACAAGTGAGATTGTTGTCTCGAGCATCCAATCCCAGTATGGACTTTGTTGGGTGAGATTTTACAGCTACAGGCAACCGTAGTATATTTGTGAAAGAAACAGCTGGAGGTGTCTGAAGCTGTCTGCTTTGCATTGTGTCGAAGCAGGCTGCCGAGACAACATTATTTATCTAGACTCTAGACACTAGTCAATGAAAGCTGCATTCGACGGGCGTGCCAGAGTCTGCAACAAGAACTGTTCCGACCGGTCATCTTCTACGTGCATTGCTGCACAGTCGGCGTATTATGGGTGCTTCGGGCAGTGAGAGGGGCAACAGCTTTGAATAAACGTAAAAAGATTTGAAGGAGAAGAAGAAGAAGAAGCTGATGAGGGAAGCCGGACAGGCAGAGTCAAATCAAAAGTGTCTGCAGCAAGTAGTAGCTTAACAGCAATAAATGTTTCCGAAGCTGCGATCTTGCCAATGGTGCACTCAGCATCATCAGATGTAGTGAACATCATCATAAGTGACGTTCCCCGAAACAAGGAGATCGGTGATAATGTTGAGTTGCCGGCAACTCGGCTGATTGTGGATGGTAATGACAATGAAGAGGTTGGGAATGCTGTTTCGGGTAATGAATGGATCCAGATGATAAACAAATATACAGCGAAGAGGATAGGAAAACTTCAGTCACAAATTGAGGCTATCAGGGCGAACACAGTGCGTAATTTTATGAACGTTTTTCGTATCATAATTGCACGGTGGATTAAGCAGCTGAATGTAAATAGGCACCGACGTGTGTAAGTTGTAAGGATTGTCATGCATCTTCTCCGTCGTTATGCCGTTACGCGCATACGAAGTTAAGAAGCGAAAAATTTGGATGGAACGCAGACTTCTGTAACGAGTCAGTGTAGAGCACCTCGGCAAGGCTATTAAAGCGATTGATCAAGTCCCTGCCACGGCCAATGGTAGCATCCGAGCAGCTATACAGTCCTGTATGTAAGTCCTGTCATGGCGAAAGGTTCCAGTCGCTCTTACGCATCGGTTGTGAGATCAGTTGTTGTGGAAACCGCGGCTGGCCCAGAAGTAAAAATCAATCATCCTTGAATTACAACGATTCCTCAGAAACAAACGATGAAGCGGCTAGCTAAGCTGACCTCTAGTCAAAGAAAACGACATGCGCAAGAAGAGGATGTTCCTGAAGTCAGGTGTGCGCCAGGCGTGGCCTTCAACTGCCGAAATCATTCGTTGTTTTTACATAATGCATACGCTCGAAATTAATGGTTGCGTTGACACTGTTTTGTCTTGGTTTGGGTCATATCTAGGTCTAGAGAAGCAGCAGACAGTAAAGATAGGTTGTTTTGAATCGCCCTTAGAAAGAGTAAGCATTGGGGCGCCGCAAGGGTCAATCCTAGAACCGTTTATATTTATCATCTTGATCAACTTCATTTTTGAAGAGATTGCACCAGAGGGCTTCCTGTACCCATCGTGCCACGCTGATAATACGACTTTACTTTTTTGATAATCAGCTATCTGCGATACAGGCTGACGTACAGAACGCGATGCAAGTAGTGGAGTACGCTGTTCTTGTGTTTGAAAAATTCGATCTGGTAATAAATGCAATCAAAACTGGACTCACGTTGTTTTGCCCTGCCCAAATAGAGTGCCTGCTTAGGGACTTTTTATAATGCATAACACTTGAGCAAGATGTCTTAGTGGCAAAGCCTTTGCCTTGCATTCGGGAGGACTGGGTTCAAGACCCAGACCGGCCACTCTTAAGCTGGTTTGCATGGTTTCCAATTTAGACAAGGTAATTGCCGGAGTGGATTAAAAATTAGCCATGACATGGAAAAACCGTACACGAGCATTAGCCTTACGGTAAAGCTTAAGAAACCGAGCAAGATGGCTTAGTGGCAAAGCCTTTGCCTTGCATTCGGGAGACCTGGGTTCGAGTCCCAGACCGGTCACTCTTGAATTGGTTTGCATGGTTTTAATTTTAGACATAATGCAATTTAATCCACTCCGGCAAAGTAAATGCCGGAGTGGATTAAAAATCAGCCATGACAAGAAAGAGACCGTACACAGGCATTAGCATCACGAAAAAAAGGTTGCTATTAGCGCCAATTCTTTTTTGTGGTATCTTTATTTGGAGAATTTATTATTGGGGTATAACTCATAGGACGCAAGTAATTCAGAATGATGTCTTCAGGGCAGTTTTTAACATCCGCCGTAGCGATTCGGTTCGTAAGTACTTTCATGACTTTAAGCTTTTGCCGCTAAGGAATATTTATAAGGTAGAAATTGCCATGCTTGCAGTTAAGATGTGTAGGAGTTAATTATTCCGGATGGTGCCGCATTTTCTATAGGTGCTACTATTAGA
Organism: Dermanyssus gallinae; assembly: GCA_003439945.1. Classification (NCBI taxonomy): domain Eukaryota; kingdom Metazoa; phylum Arthropoda; class Arachnida; order Mesostigmata; family Dermanyssidae; genus Dermanyssus; species Dermanyssus gallinae. The sequence goes on from QVRM01006313.1 coordinate 21,953, forward strand.
CGCACAGCTCGACGTGCAACGGAATTTGTGAGGCCGGTAGCTCTAAAGAAGTCCACTTGTCATGTTTTAGAGTACACCCTGCAGACTACTTGTACGTATGTGTGGAAAAATCGACTCGCGTGTTCAGCCCCAACATCACAAACATGCCGCCATCTACTGGTGGATTGAATTCTGACTTCCTCTCCACTACGCGAGAAAATTTCGTGTGCCACTAGATATGACGTTCTTCTGTCTGTTTACTGTGGTATATTTGTGTCACAGGTAAGGACTGTGATGACCCTGAGTTCATTTATCCCCAGTAGTGGATGCCTTGGTCCACCTGCAGGTCCTACTTGTCTCTTCATTCACTGGCTATTGAATTATAACAGACTGCACCTCTGTTAGCTACTTACTTTAGGTAACGTGATATCCTAAGTCATTTACGTTATGAACTACATATGTGCCGCCCCACCAAGCTGTATTTTTTAGTTAATTGTAGGATGATCGACTGCTGTATATATTTTTTACAGTGGTCGATTCCACACACAATGGCACATACTGATGCACTAGAAGACCTATATCTAGAAGACCTTAAATATGAGAAAATAATAACTAATTGCGTTTTACTGTTAAGTTCAAGGCTACTTTTACTGTCGAGTTCAAGACTTTGTTTTTGTTCTCACCTTGCCTAGCTTATATGCATAACACTTAGGGTCAGTACCCCATGTGGCGGCTTGGGCTAGGGGACTAGTGCGCTAGTCATGGTTGTCATCTACCGAAGTGTCGCAGATTTGGTCCTGTCGTTGATCAAATTTTCTTTGAGCGATGCTCATTGAAATTAGATGGCAAACTATACCGCTGAGAGCATGGTATGAGAGGACGGTATGGTTAAAAATTAGAAACAACTTTCATAAAAAAAATTATATCTATTACAGCACCACACCTACAACTTCGCATCTAGTAAGATTTGCTTGCCTGTCACCTGTGTTTTATAAAATATAAATGAATAAAACAATACGTTTAATCTAAGTCTGTAAATTGTTTATCCGAAAAAAATGTCATGATAAAATCGGCATTAATCAGATTCAAACCGTATTAAATACGAATACACAACAGTAGTTCACATTTACCCAGATATTTTGTCAAGCAATTAGTTGTATTGCATTTATATATATATATATATATATATATATATATACGAGTATATACAGGGTGTCCCTATTTGTGTGGCCAAAACGCTAGGATATAATTTTCCGCCAAACACGCCGGTATGATCGGTTCCTTTGTGCGTTGACTGGTTCTCCCGCAAACGTAGATTTTGCACAACTATGTAGGAGAAAAAAGACAGAATAACTGCTTTTATAAATTTCATCCTCACTCCTAAACATAACGTTTTTCCCGGCTTCCACCCATTGGCAAAAATGATTTTCTCACCGAGTTTGACCATATCCTAGCGTTTTGGCCACACAAATAGGGACACCCTGTATATATATATATATATATCGGCAGCGAAATCCAGACAGTTTTCTGGCGGGCTACCCAGCATAGACGGAATGCGTTAATTCAGTTCGGTTTGCGTTAGCAGACAGCCCACTCACAATAGAACAAAACACATTGTCATCATGGACGGCCGCCATCGGCCAGCCGAAATCATCAACATCACTGGATTTAAAAGAGCAACGGTCTACGCCCGACGCTACAGAGATTTAGAAGAGACAGGGCTAGGTGGTGCAACACCTGGAAGAAAGATTCACAACCGCCGATGAGAAGTGACGGACGCCAAAAGTGATCAAAATGGTGCAAAACTGCGGATCTTTTTAAGGATCCAAGTCTATTGATGCGCACTTTAGCGATCAAATTAAATATGAGTGATCGTTCTATGCGTCGGATTATCAACGAAGAACTGCGCTACAAGTCTTACACGTTCAAAGTCAAACAGATGTTGTCTCAGCCGCGAAAAACAAGAGGATGACTTGCTGCCATCTCATGCTCACGTTTTTGAGACACGAAACGGCGGGACATCTTCGATTGTTCTCCGACGAAAAAATCTTCACCATTGACCTAAAAACATAACCCGAGAAATGACCGGTGGCTCGCAAAGGACCCTGAGGATGTACCAATCGTGCATAGAACCAAACATCCTGCCAGTGTGCACGTCCCTAAGTATTGTGTCGAGTGAAAAAGACGTGATGCCTCCACACTTTTTGACAGACACGAAACCGTAACAAAGGAAGTGTATTTACGTGTTCTGCGAAGCGTGGTAAAACCATGAAATGATTGAGGGTCCAATGGAAGACAATATGTCTTTCAACACGACGGCGCTCTTGCCCACACCAGTAATCTCGTCCAGGATTGGCTACGGGGCAACATGACGGCGTTCTGGGACAAGACGATGTGGCCCTCTAGCAGTCCAGACTTGAATCCCCTGGACTTCTATGTATGGGGCGTTATTGAGCGAGAGTTTAACAAGTCTCGGCATGCAAATACAGAAGCGCTACGCAGAGCCATTGTCAAATCGTTGAAGAATCTCAATCCGCTTACTTTGAAGAAGGCCTGCGGGCAGCTTTCGCGCCAGAATTGAAAGTGTAATTGCTGCTGATGGTGGCTACATTAAATAAAAATGTTCCTCAGGAGTGTCCCTAACGGCACGTAAAAAAATCACCGAAGTATCTGTTTTCAGTTAGACTAAATTGCGAAACGGGTGATAACGTTTAGTCTGGATTTCGCTGCACCCTGTATATATATATATATATATATACATATATCAGCGGTACTCTCGAATAGAAGATAAACTATCGCATTCACTAGTATATACATCTATTATTATATAAGTGCAATTGCGCTTATATATTATATATATATATATATATCGTGTTTTAAAAATGTGTTTACCTTTGTCGTCTTGCTACAGCTATGAGTAGTAACACCGCTTTTTGTTTTGGAGAAAAACCTTTTTTTGGCCCCTCACTATAAACGAATACTACCGCATACTGTAAACGCTTCCAATATTGCAACCACTCGCTTGTCACTAGCTATTAGAGCAATACCAACAGTGCGCGTTTAAACTACCTGAACTATTAAACTTTGCTGCACAGGTATACCACTAATCGACCTTTGATGGGGGTTGATGGTCCTTGCTAGCTTATAATTTGAACAAAACGTCGTTAGTTCCACTCGAGACAAAGATATCGGGTCTTCTACATGAATCTATAATATTCAGTTGTTTTCAAGTACAGTAACCCGTTTTACTGATCGTTGTCAAATATAATCGAAGGCGCGTTTGCTATGAGCGAAAAAGAGTAAATATTCCCAAAATCAAAGGCATCATTTTAGTAGCGTGGATGTGTTTATAGTTCACCGTGAACCAAAATAGCAACATATGAGTGAACAGCGTTGGCAGGACAGCAACAACAGCACGGTTGCTTTTGTTACTGCTGGTATTGCGCCGCCATTGCGCCTTCCCATTGTGGCCTGATCAGGCCATCCGTCATCTATTTGTCTGTCTGAGGCACAAAATGATGAGGGGTTTCCGCCGTGGAAGGGGCAGGCATACGATACGGCCACCCATCATTGTCAGCCGCTGTCAGTCGGACGCCGGCCACCGAAACACGGCGAAGCATTTACAGATGTCCGTACGACGTATACGCGCAAGCCAAGCAGTGCGTTCAGTGGTAGGGACGATTTCCTGATTCATACATATGGTCTATATACACTGGGTTGCAACTTTTTTGCTTTACGCTCTCTGACAAGCACCACCACATTGTTGGACGCTCGAAAAAGGCCACAATGTCCGTGACACGATAGGGTCTAAATGCACCCCTTGTCATCGCGTTCTTGCTACTGGAATTATATGGGCTTTATTCAACAGAGGATGTAGGGCAGTAGTTTATCTGGTTCTCGGATCGGAAGACTGTCCGACCTAAGTCAGGGAGCCACAACTGTAGTCGAACGTGTAGTTGTATCGACGACACATGTATATTGCTTGATCGGTTGAGTATTCGGTATGCCGACAAATACCACTGAGCCACGTATGCCAAATCACGGTGTAACTATTTGGCTAGACAGGAGTAGGCCAGACGATGATAATATTTTACGTCTACCAGGAAAGATCGAACCGCGTTGAATTCGACAAAATCTTTCGAGGATTCCGACGAACGCTCGCTACACCGGGAGTGTAGCAAAAGGCAAGCAAGCGTATTCGGGAAACATGACATCCGGCACGTGGCGCAATAAAGCCTTCCTTCCCAAGGGAGTTAAGAGGCCGTTTGTGCTGGCACGTAGAGCTTGTCTCCCTGTAGTAAAATCCTCGGAGCTTTTCCTGGCTTAACAAAATTCCTTCGAGGGCTTAGGATACAGTCGGGCTAGATAATACTGATATTTGTCGTAGGTTAAACAAGATTCGTTCACTATACTTCTCGTTGGCATATGTGCATGTTTTCTGTTATGTATTATTCCTGTAAAGTTAAAGTTAAATGGTTGCTGTTCTTAGCGAATGCTAAATATGATTAAAAACAAATAAAGCGTTTGTTTTAGACACTAGTTAGAGTGGACGCATACAACGCGTGCATTCGGTGACGACATTAGTTAGCGACATAAATACGTTAGGAGCGACTGTATGAACTTCATGAACTAACAACATGAATTATGTGTAGGGTTGTAAAATGTACAATAGTAGGATCGATGTCACTACAGCCTCGTAATGAAAATTATATTAAAATCACTCATTGCAAGCCTTGTTAGCGAGGAGACTGCATTGTACTCACTGCCATGATATCGTACACATATACCATAACAATATTTATAAACACATGTGTCACAGGGTTCACGATAGACGTCCTTCTGACGTATGTGGTAAAAGCCGTGCACAGCAAAACGGGCATTCAGTGCCTATTTTCCCTCCCGTAAATAACCATTGCAACTGTCGTATAAACATGTGGGTCGATCTCTGCCATCTTCGCTTTATATCGCCCTATTAACTCGCGATATGCGGGGGCGTCAGGGAGCTTAACTGTGTTTGACCTGTTCTACGAATAGTGGAGTAACGCACAGCAGATACGGGAAGAGGTTGTATGCTGAGATATGTAAACCCAATACCCGTTTCAGGAAAGCTGGTTTTGCCCTATCGAGTGCACAAAGTTCAGCCGAGCTTGGCTCAACCTGGTGCATTTGGGAGAAACTATGGCTCGCTTTCCAGAGTTGCTGCCTGTGGCGCGCGAATTACGCGTGCCGTGGGTACCTTCACGGCCCAATAGAAAGTTAATCAGATGTGTGCACTAACATTCCCTAGGCCCGTTGGCCATGGGAGGCAAGGCATACAATATAAATTATATAGCAACGAATTTATATTGTCATATTGTAGTGGCTCATTCGAGGGCTGTTAAGACTAATAAACCTACGGAGACGGTGTCTGCACACCGAAACCGAGCCGGGCCGATGGGTTAATGCCCCGGGCCTAGTCAACCCGATGGTACCGATTGAGACGCCTGCTGCCTTGGCTTAATAGGCATAACGAGTCGAAAGTGCACTACATAAAGCAGACCATATTTACCAGCTGGATTCTGTATAATGCAATTGACGTTATTTTCATACCGGAATAAGGTTAGCGCTGCCTTAATCGAGAGCATCTGGGGCTTGTTGCCGCGATCAAGGCCTGAACTTCATGGTCTCTGTCTTTTGCATATTTATTTCAAGGCCTATTACGTTCACATTAACCGACAACGTAGCCAGGGCCCGTTGTAGATGGTATCTGCTGCTACTGTAGAGTACTAAATCGTCACCATACATGATTGTCTTGACAGCTGGGTATCGGCTTTGTATACGTGTTGATAACTCGGCTACCAGGAGAGGAAAAAGGCTGAGATTATCGTCTTGAGCAAAGTCTGTCGTTTGTTCTATGTTTGAGAGCTCGCTATATCGTCTTTCTGATGATTTGATTGGTCTGTACACGTCCTTTATCAGCGTCAACATTCGTACTAGGACCCTGATTTCGCCGAGCTTAAGCAGGAATTGCGTTCTTAGTCATGAATCAAACGCGACTCGGAAACTTACCCACACGCTCTACAACACTGTCCCCTTTGTGCTAGAGTTTGCTCGATATCTGCGAGGAGGGTTGTACATGCAGTTAATGTTGACTTCTGTGCACAAAACCTATGTTATTGTTCGTTTAGTATTACCGTTTTGTACTCGAGATACGATGTTGGTCGGTCAGCTAAAAGGCTTACAAGCAGTTTGTAAGCGCAGCATGTCTTGGAGATGTTCCTCCAAGAAGAGAGTTTGGTTCGCAGATTGCTGTTTGGAATAAATGCCATAACGCACTGTAGCTGCAGGTAGTCGTTAATTGTAAATGCACCTATTGAAGAGCGCGGTCCAGTGTGTGGCCATGGCGGCTGTCGGTCGCAAATGCTCATTACAGATGCCAGCTGGCCCGGGTGCTTTCTCGGGAGTTGGCGCAGTGCCACCGCCACTTTTTAAACCGTTTAGTGTTTCGGAGCAGTCGAGTTTCTAGTCGCTGTTTGTGTTGCCTCTTGATATAGCTATATTGTAGACTTAAAGCTAAATAAAAAAAACAATACATAAAACATAAACGCAACATTTGTCTACACATTTTTGGTATGTTTCGATAAACAGTAGAACTGCTCTTACCAATTCAGCAGACCGCCTTCAGATAACATTAGTTTGCCGAGCCGCATTTTTCTCGGTACAAGTCAAACAAATGTGAAAGTTATATATAACGAATGTGGTGGGAAAAGGCCGTGATCTGGCCGGCATGCCACTGCAAGCAATACAGTACGTTGCTCCAAAGCTACACGATGTGGTGTACCGATAGCTGTATAATAGGAATGAGACAGATGAAAGACGACGTCTGCTTAAATGGACGCTTAGTGACTTATTGGGTTTAAACGGGCGGTCACTACCACACATAGTACTCTGTAAAATTGGATAGAATGTATTCCGGAAATGATAGAGATTTCTTTTACACGAAAGTTTCCACAGTGGCCTAAACTGGCAACACAGTTGCATACATTGGCAAACAAAGAGTTTTCAAGAGATTTCACAGTTGCATAAATTGGCAAACAAACATAACTAGAGCAATAGACCAGATATGTCTTAGAGTTCGTGGATGGATTACCAATGGATTACCGATCATCATCTAAAGTTAGCTTAATAGAAAGCAGAAGATGTCCTATGTATGGATCAAAATATTATGCTTATATATATATATATATATATATATATATATATATATATATATGGTAAGACCCGGTGTGACTACAGGGAGCTGGACCATGAGTCTGATACCGGACCTCAGGGTATGGTATGACCGCCGACATGGGGAGCTTTCCTACTGGACGACTCAGGTTCTGACCGGACACGGCCAGTTCCAGAGCTACCTGTCAAGGATCAAGAAGGCCATCAGCGATATCTGCGTACTGTGCGACTCTGGAGAATCGGACAACGTGGAGCATACTGTTCTGCGGTGTGATGCTCTCAGGGAAGCACGGGACGCAGCACCAACCGCGGTGAGAGGCCGACCCATCAAGGAGGTGGTCTCCCATATGATGACTTCGGCGGAGGCATGGAGGGAGGCGACGAACTTGTTCGACGCTGTTTTGACATTCAAGACAGCCAAGGAAACGGCCAGGCGGGAGAGGTTTGAGCGGGTCTCTCGGGAGAGTGGTCGAGACGAGGAGCCGAGGGAGGGGGGAGGGGGTGGGGAGCAGCCAGGCCCTCATGGTCTCGACGCACCCTCACAGGACGGATTACAAAATGGCATCCCCCTATCCAACCGCAGGTAGACATGCGGGATGATAGTCAGGGATAGAGGTGATTGAAGGAGAACGGCAGAGACGCCTCTCCCACGGCTTCGATGTAATGCCAAAGTAATACCGAGCCTGGGGGGGTGGGGAGGAATCCGGGTTTAGTGGGTTTGCGAGTCTCACACTAGTCACGCAGGCTGCTAGTGGCGCATGTGCATCATGCATTCCCAAAACCTCCCAAAAAAAAAAAAAAAAATATATATATATATATATATATATATATATTACGAGCTTGCCTAGCGATAATCCTAAATCAGAGCTTGAAGCTTATTGGCTATATCAAACGCTGTTCAAGGCGGCAAGGAGGCTTACCGCTTTCCAGGGAGGATCACTGCGCAAATACACTGGGGAAATAAAAGACGTTCCGTAGCGGATGCGGACTTACCTTCACGCTCTAAAAAGCCTCCGATTCGGAACGCGATACAGGATGACCTGAATTGGGTCCTCTATAAAAGTAAAACCGAGTAATTGTCATCAATTTCTAATTAGATAATAGATGAAAGCGAAATTACGACATAAAGTTTCTTCGTTCCCGCATGTCCTAATCATTCGTGCTATGCACTTCGAGAACAGATTATTTACGCTCTTTTTCTCTCTCCCTCCTTACAGTTTCGACATGATTGTTATCGTGTTATTGATTCTGAGATACTTTGGGCGAATACTGAGATAGTGCGGTGTGTCCTTTTGTGTCCCACTTTCCTTTAAGAAATGCGACGCAAATGCCCTGTGTCACAACCCCTAATCGGTAAACAATTAGCGAATTGGAAATACTTCTGTTCAAGTGGAGGAAGGGTTTTTGCTAACCAAGATGAAAGTCGCTGAACAGACAAACTTCACAGTCACAAAGCTACTATTCATAACAGATCTAGTCGACAATATGGCATATACAGCATACAATTTCTTAAAGAGCGCCAAGTATAATAAGATGGAGACGTATCAACAAATCCAATGGGTCAGACGGACAGTTCCACATTCAGTGGGCACATACGAGTAGATGTAACCAAGCAGGTATAAATTTCGATATTAAAGAATTGCTTCAAACGCTTCGCACGCCTAAGCAGAATAAACTTTTTTACCGCACGCCTAAGCTGAGCATCACTAGCTACATTGTGAGAAAAAAATATTCAAGCAAGTGCAGGAAGCGTTTGTCTATGTGATCTGCCTATGTCTTTTTGTATGAGGCTTCTCGCGAGCCCGGGCCAGAGCAAACCATAACGCACGTGTTTTTAAAAAACGCTTGATAAACATACGTCACAAGCAGCTATCGTAAGGGACTCAAACACCCACTAAACCTGTTTTCCTCCCCATACGCCCTGGCTCGGTATTGCTTGGGCTTCGAAGCTACGAAATAGGCGTCCCATGTCGCCCACCGTCACTATTTTGCCTACTTCCCCCACCAACACCACCGTGTGGATCGTCCACATGAGCGATAGCAATGCCCAGTTTAACCGGCCTGAGTTAGTGCGTCGACACCGCTAGGACCCAGCTGCGCATCTTCTCTTGTCTCGCCTGGTAGCCTTGTCTCGACCGTTGTATCGTTCGAACCTCCATGGCTTTTTCCAGATTGTGTCGAACCAGCGTCCTCCTTTCACGCCCCCGCCGCCATTATCGTATAGTCGATGACTTCCCTAACCGTTAAGAGGCTCCTCACGGTGGTGAAACCCGCACTCTAGATCTCTGCCCATTCCTCCTGGCATTCATAATCAGAATCGGATCGCCTTTCATTACCGAAGGGAGTCTAGCACCCGCTACTGGAGCAGAGGTTGGAGCAGGCACCGTGGACGTCAGTTAAAATAGTGCAGTGGAATTGCAAGAGCACGGCAACCTTGACACTACTCGCGCCAACAGCTCTGGAAGGCGTTAATATTTTGGTTCTGACAGAGACCTGGGCGGCGGCGTCTTTTGATTTTCCAGGCTTCTACGCCGTTCATTGCTTTGCTGAAAAGGCGGTTGGACCCGGACGACCCAGCGGTGGGGTGTCCGTGCTGTACAATCATAGAGTGGGGGACCTTACCCCCTGCCTTGTCTGATCGCCCTACGAGGCATTTGTGTTCGACTTGTAGTGGCCTACGTACAGCTTGCTGAAATAGAACCCACCCTCGTGCTTGTTGAAAAATTAGTCGGCGGTATTCAAGCGACGCTCCCATCTTCTGCTCCCCTAATCGTCGCCGGAGACTTCAACGCTCGTCTCAATCGTCCGACTTCTAGTCGTACAACAGCCTTACGCGACACCCTAGCCGACTACGGATGCTGGATAGTTACCCCAACATCAGTCCCGACTTTTCATAGCCACTCAGGGAGCTCGGTTATCGATGTGTTGGCGGTCATTCCTTGAGGAAAGGCGATCTCCTGCGAGCGCACATCCCCATTGCGTTAGAAATCAATGTACCAAACGACCCAAGACGAGCCCCCAGAAAATTGCCACTGTCTAGAAAACTGGACATTCAAGCTCTGCTGGAGCGTTCTTATGAGGTTCTCCTGATCCCCGAGGCCCTGCACGTAGAGCAGTACGCTGGCCTCCTTGTAAAGATTCTCCAGTCCTCGGTTCGGCGGCCCAGCACAAGGAAACATCGTCCGTGGTTTAATCGCAATCGTCATACTGCCCGCGCGATCCAGGACGCCCTCCGTCTATTGGCGAAACTGCATCCTGTGGCCAGACCTTTAGCTGCCGTCTTCCGAACAGTCTGTCGAAAGACATACACCCAGCAGAAGAAAAAGTACCTTAAGCAAGAAGAAGCCGTGCTCCTATCAGACGCAGAGCGAGCACCATACAAATGGCTTGCTCGCGGTGGATATACATCATGCCCTATTGGCTCCGTCGCACTTGTGGGCCACTTCACTAAAATGTTTGCCTCAAGTGACACAATCCGACGCGTAGTACCGTTATTCGCTGCTATCTGATACGAAGAGACTACAGAGCAGCGTAACGAGCTCGTCAAGGATTTCTCCATAAGAGAAGTCCTGCAATCTCTGACGGGGCTCTGCTCTAATAAGGCCTGCGGACCGGACGGTATTCGGGACGAATATCTTAAGGGATCGCTCCTGTTAGCGCTGTGTTGGACAGCCTTATTCAACGAATTCCTTAACATGGAGACTCTTCCTTTTCAATGGCGAAATTCTACGCTACTAGTGATCCCGAAAGGTAAAGGCGACCCAACTCACCCGTCGGCCTGGCGGAGCATTGCTAAGAAAAGCGTATGCTACAAGCTGTTGCCCTCCCTGATAACGAGAAGGTTAACCGACTTCCTGGAGGGCACAGACGTCATCCCTGACGAACAACATGGATTTCGAAGGGGTCGTTCAGGGGACGGCAGCAGCGTGCGGGATTCTGTTAGAGGATCTTAAGGAGACCCTCTCTAGACAAGGTCAATCTTTGTGCGCGGTTTCCGTCAATTTCAAAGCTGCTTTTGACACCGCTCCTCGTGATCGCGTGCTCGATATGCTAGCAGAGGTTGGCGTTCTTTATAAAATTCTCAATCTCGTGGGGGAAATCTTACGGAAGAACCGTGTGACAATATGAGCCCGCTTCACTTCTCTGTACTCCTAAAAGCTACCCTCTTTCCTATGTGAACAACTTTTCTTATTTGGGCCTGACACTGCCGTACAACGGAGCAGGGTTCTCAAGACACGTTATGGAGAGATGTAGGAAGGCCCTGATAGCGGCAACGTCTATCAAGAGCCCACAGCGTCGATCCCTCGCCACGGCCATCCGCCTCTTCGACTTGAAAGTTGCTCCTGTCGCCACTTACGGAATTGACCTAATATGGGAGCATCTGACTGTGAGAAACCTGGATCAACTAAACCAAGTAAAAGCAGCCTTTTTCAAACGGACCCTAGGACTCCACACGTCAACCTAATTACCCTGCTCGCCAGCGTTTGCTGGGCTGACCTTAATGCTCTCCTAGTTTTCGTTGCCCGCAATGCCACGTCCGCCCAGACCAGGGTCGCGTACAGTGCCGTTGATTCGGCCACTGTCGCTAACAGTCTTTTTTTAGCTCCGACGCTCCGGCTTGCGGTAGAATGCGCGCTAGATTCAGAAAGGCCGTTTGGACTTTACCAGTCGCAAACTTTACACGCGTCAAACCCGTAACTTGTCAGGACAGAGCGGCTAGCTTAAAAAAATAGGGGACGTCCAACCTGGTTAACCCTATTAACATCTTTACAAATATTAAATTCAACTTACCATTGCGAATTTACTTAAGGATCGCTTTAAAGAGATATTGAACCGGCATGGCCTGCATACCAGCATCATCGACAATCTCCATTACCTCTTCTGTTGACTAAAGAGTTTTGAATTTATGGTACTAACAGGTTTTTTAAATGTATAAATTAATATAGTGCATTTTATTTGGCCCCTATGCCTACTAATAATGGGAGCGCCATTTATTTTCGAGACTTTAGATACTATCACGCTCAGTCGCAAAACACAGCGTCATAGGCATTGCTAATGCTTAGGGCCAATTTGTATTCTTAGTAATTTTAACGATTGGCGCAATAATTAAGACGCAGACACTTCCTTAGGAAATTGCATTTTGAGGACAGTAGATTTGTTTTCTTTACTCTCATAAATGCTCTAACGATAATAAAGCTAAGGCGGAATCACAATTTAATAGTAGATCATTGTCAAAAAATTGAACTGTTTAGATACTGCCTCTCATTCCTTCCTGGCTTTGATTACTCAATTTAAGCTAACTCAGATGTTGCTTACTTAGTTCGTTTAGTATAACGGAGCAAGCCATATCATTGACATAACATACCTAAATAGCTCGCGTTCTAACTATTACTTATTAGACCGTATTTTTTATGGGACCGTAATTTCCGGACGGCAAATTTATATACAAAGTTAAATAATTCTTCATTGAGCTTGAAATGTTCATAATTACACAGATTCAAATAATTGTAACTATTCATGACATTTTGCAGAAAAAGCTATCGCCCGTGTCTGCCCGCTCTTGTGAGTGTGTCAACATCCTTCATATTGCATAACGGGCGTTTAGTAAAAAAAATTATTTATGTTTTTACAATTACAATTATGTTTAGTTCACTCAAATTGAGTATAATATACATTTCAAAAATGTCTCTTCATGAAGCTCTATCTTCTTCACGCTTCCGACGAGAGAAGTAGTGCAACGATTTTCGGTCCAGCGCTGTGCATTCTACTGCATGGTACTTGGCACACCTCTGCAGGCAGAACCGGCAGGTGCACAACCTGTACTCCTCGTGAAAGGTTGCGTTTGAACATACCAGGTAGTGATAACCATGCACTATGTACCTGGTGTATACGTGGCAATTGTCACATGCAGGACCAGACCAAAGGTGCAAGGCATTGAAAACGTCCAAACCACCGACCTCCCGTCTGGCCTGTTCGACTTTAGCTTCCCACTCCGAAATAAAACATTCGTAAGGTACTGTGCGCGGTATCTTCAGCCTTAGTCGGATTGTTTTAGCAGCCGGTGGGCAGCCTGACATGAGATACACAAAGCGGCTCCTCGCTCGGATAGGCAAGCAGAGCACTCGCTTCATATATAATGAAAAACATCTTTCGAGCTGGTTAAAATTCGCCAGCGTGAGGTGGTTCTACACCCTGTCAAGACCGTACATCAGCCCCGGAACAATCTTAAGCATGAAGAGCCTCACAGCTGAGAGAACGGACAGCCTTCGGACATTGCCTACTTCCCCGTAAAGAAAGACAAGTGCCTTCCGTACTGTTTCGTTTTTATGCGCTGTGAACGTCGTTCCCGTATAATGAACCCGAAGGCCAAGATACTGGAAAGAGTTAACAAACTCCAATGGTTGGCCACAGCAACGTATAACGTCTCTGGCAGCCAATCGACCTCCACGCCTGAATTTCATGGCTTTGGTCTTCCTGGTGTTTATCTTAAGTCCCTTCGAGACAAGGAACGCCTCTATCATAGAGGTAATGCGCTTAATGGCACCTAAATCGCGATGAGCGACCACGATATCATCTGCATACATTACCACTACGGCTTTTTAGTACTCCTGTCGGACGTAACCGACGAGGGCAGCAAGGAGAAGTGTAAACGAGACGCAGCTTAGCGGGTCTCCTTGCGGAGTTCCCACATTTTGCTTAATCTCTAATACACCCTGCTCACCGTCTACCAACAAGGTGTCCTCCTCAAAGAAACTTGCTACTACACTCAGGAGAGAGCCACCCACTCCTGCTCGTTGGAATGCTTCAACCAGCAGATGGCGAGGGGCTTTGTCAAAGGCCTTGACGCAGTCAATAAAGACTGCATACAGATGACCTTTGGGTTGTGCCACAGCTCGCTCGATTTTTGACTGGAGAACATGGATTGCATCACGGGTGCCTCGGCCTCTCTTAAAACCGAATTGCTCCGGTGGAAGTGTCTCTTCAGTCACCCGCTCAATCTGTCGAATAACCAACTTACAAAAAATCTTTTTTAATGTGCGTTCTGACGCTACTTCACGATAGACATTTGGATCCTGCTTGTCATCATCATGCCTACCCTTGAACAGAAGAGAAAGCCTAGCGACATGCCAAACTTTAGGCTTCCGCCCCCTCTTTATAATTTCGTTAAAGAAATCACAGAGTTTCTGCCAAGAGAGGAAGTGACTGGATCCAATGCTCATAGCAGACCTGATCGGGCCCTGAGCTCTTTCTCTTCGGGAGTGATTGTAGAACCTGACACACCTCCTCCACCTCGAAGGGCAAATTCATGTTGTGCTGCTCCAGTGTAAGCGGATGCTGTACGATTGGAGATACGGCCGCAACGTCACGATTGAATAAAATATTAGTTAGGTGGCTCTTTACCTGCCCGTCGCTAAACGGGTTCACCGCCCTACGAGGTCGCACGATGTAAGCTAAAGGCTCTCGTTCTACCCTTTCGAGCAGCCGTCGTTCCTCCCGCCTTGCGTGTTCCCTTTTATGATCATAGCAGAGTCTTATATACGCCTTCCTACGCTCAAAGTAGTCCCGCCTGGCTTGCAGTGATGATGGTGCTCTGGCTCTTGCTTGGCGCAGGAGTCCGAGCACTTCACAGTGGGCGAGGTAGCAGGCTCGAGAGTACCACGGGCGTGACCTCTTTTGCCATAACCTTTTCCACTTCACTGCACTTCTCATCGTTCTCTCCAACTGATCACAAGTGGAGTCGATGTCAGGGCTTACCTCAAGACCGCCCACCGCTCTGTCCAAAAGAGATAGATTAACCCGTCTCATTGCAGACCAGCAATGCGGGTTATGTCGGTCTCGCCAAATACCGGTGGTGCTGCTTCCATTGTGACTTAAATATGTATAGTCTTCACGCGCGTTAGCACATTTCAGACCAATATTTTCCATCACCTGAAGCAGCACCTCGCCTTTATCATCGTTGGCCCCACAATCGATTATGGCATCGATTCACAATTCCAGAGAAGCACTCGCGCCACTACGCTTGCAGTTCTAGAACTGGTCAGTCACTTACGGGGGCTTGGACCACCAGGCGCACTAAAACTCTCCTAAACCATCCTCTCGTAGGGGACGTCCCCAACCCAGCGACGGAACAGGCTTCCCTTCGGCCAGAATTCATTTCTGCAACAGTTTGCGTAATATTCATCACGCACCACCACATAGAACACAGCATCACTACCATGCGTATGTAGCTTCCACACCGCTTTCACAGTTATGCCCCTACCAGCTAGCCACGCTTGCAGCCCGACCGCCGACGACTTCTGCGCCAATCGTGTCACTCTCAAGACGCAGATCTTCCCAGGTCTGGCATAGACTTCCAATCCGCCTATATCATCTGTTGCGCTGCCCCTATGCATTCGATGTTTTGTCTTGTTGTCTCGTCGTTTACGAACCACAACAAAGCCATCGTCGTCTGCCTTCTCCTCCGGTTGTGGATCAGCTGGATCTGCTGTCGGTGTTGTTGTAACCGCAGCTGGTGACGTCGCTGTACCACCACCCGGTGGTTTCATCTCAACAACAGTGCCGTTTAAGTTGCAACTGTTATTACTCAACTCTGCAGACGCCGAGCTTCTCTTGGCGCCTGCGCGGTTGTTTTTGCTCTCTCCAGCAGGCTCTCTCGGCCTTTCCTCGGTCACGTCACCTCCTTCTGTGCTGTCTGCTAGCCGTGCTTTCTTATTCTTTCGCGTTGTCCGCGTTCTGCAGAATTTCTCCACGCTAACTTTGTCACTTAGCGTGGAGTTCAAACCCCCTGTAAGCGTGAGCGGTGCGGCAAACTGTTCTTGCGGGATTGCCTCGATTTTGGCAACCCGCTCCTACAGTTCCGTGTGCGCTAACCACAGTTTCACGAAGTTCCACTGTAGTTCACTCAAACGGCCGGTCAACGTACCTTGACTTGGTTCCTGAGTGTCACAGGCTCCATAGGGAGCCGAGTGCGCATCCTTGGGGAGCACGGGGTTAAGACAACCCCCGTGAAACACTTTTGAGCAGCCTTGGCTGCACACAACCAGTTGTTCACCCGTTTTTAACGGGAGCGCACACTTCGAACATCCGAACATCACGACTGTTAGCAGACAACTTTATCTATGTTTTAATTGTGCTGAAAGACTCATCCAAATACACATATTCTTAATATATCCGGTGAAATGAAAGAAATCTGTTGTTTTAGTTTGGTTTTCCATCCCTTTGTAGATAATTCTAATACACATCTAAACAGATCAGGAAATCTGGCATTTATGTTTACCAGGCGATAACTAAGCAACGAATAGTTTGTCACAAGCCTTGTATATGGGTGTGTTACAACATTGTTTACGGCACTTCTGATAAGATAAGCTTTATTAGAAGTAGCTTCAAAATTGGTACGGTTCCTGCTATAGTGTGTCAGAATGCTGTATATTTATATTCCATATATATGCATATCACTGCGGTTCCTACGTAAACTCTTACGGCCAATGTTAACGACTATCGACTGCAGTATTATATTGCTTGTATTACTGTATTTTGAGTACTGTATTGCTCGTAATAATGTTTATTACCTGTTTTCTATGAACACGTTTGATGTGCACCAGCACGTTTCTTTTAACTGCTACTCGGTGCGTTATGACTACCCAAGATTGAGCTCCAATTATTAATCGGCAATAGTTTAAGTGTGCATATTTCATCTAGGCCACGTGAAAAAATAATCCAATGCTTACGAGTTATCCTAGAAATAAGTTTGTTCGTGTTATTGTAAATAGGTAGTTCTGTCGAGCTCGGTGGCGTGGTGCACTCGCGTGCGCATTGCAACCGGAGAAGACACATAGGTGCTGCACGGGTTCGATCATGCTGTTGCACATTTGTATTAATGGGGTTCGTGTTACGAAGCAATGCCCTTCCAAAGCGCTTCCATAGACGTTAAATGTTGGTTGAGAGCCAGCCCGAAAAAAATTGATAGTTCTAACGCACGTGGCGAATTTCTCTTCCCCCCGATCGGCCTGGTATTTCGCAGAGGTTTTGCTTGGCGCCAACGATTCGCGTTTATTAATTGTAAACATAGTGCAGTTTTTGTATTGTTTATTGTTTTATAGTGCAAACGCCACCACTACCTTCGTTTTATAAATATTTATTCGAGTTTTGTCTTACATGAACTAATATACTGCTTCAATATTTGACAGCTACAGCTTGAGGCAGTCGAACGTGTGTAGTATAAATATATTATGCCCCCAGAGATGCAAGCTAAAGCGTAGGTTGCTGAGCCTTTGTTTGCGGAACTACGACTAGAAAGGTCAGGATTAGGAATAATTGCTTCGAGCCAGTATCTTACCGGTCTAGTTACCACAAAATCCCTATTCAGGTCTATTCATGTGCACAATATTTGTTTTTCGACTTATATATAAAGGCGAGCACTGCCGAGTGTGCAAGCGTATTGTAATGATTAATAACTCATCACATATATATATATATATATATATATCTATATATCTATATATATATATATATATAATAATATATATATATATATATTAATACGCGTATGAGCGAGTCGAATTGAAAATGTGTGATTAAACCACGGTGGAGAAAACATGGCCCTATGTACCGTTATTGGTAAATGAGGAAGGTGGTTAAAAAAATAGTGGCATCTATTTAAAATGTAACTGATTAACACAATCGCGTTAATTACGTACGTAAAAACTTTAGGGGAAGAAGATTTGAAACTCAAGCGAGCAAAACACAAGCCTGTTCTGTTGCCGATACTCTTTTCTATATATATATATTATATACATTCAGGTTAGCCACAAAATTGACCGCTAGCAATCTGCTATTAGTTTTTATATATTGCATACCTCGTGACAACGACACGGCAGGCACACTCCGAACCGACGCGGCGAGCACTAACAGATAACAGGGGCGACAAACGTACATAAGTAGCAATGCATTCGTCTGGCCTTGGGAAAGACATATCGGCGTGTCCCCATCGCCGCAAATTTCGTTCCCTCAAAGTTCGATAACTGGTTCGACAACCCTGCCCGCGCTGCCTCGACTCCGTCGTTACTCCGGTCATCGTCGTCGTCGTCGTCGCTGTGCTATGGCAGCTAAGCAATAGAATTTGTAGTGGTAATAATTGTAGTACAAGTGTCGACTCCGGTGGCGTGGTGGCTTAATTTGCGCCTCGCAACCGGAGGAGACACATAGGTGCGCGGGTTCGAACCCCACCGTTGCCCCACATTTCTATTATGGGGGTCGTCCGTCTATGAAGCAATGTAAAAACAGTTCCGTTGGACGTTTAAATATTGGCTGAGGGTCAGTCCGAAACCTTTACTTTAGTTGTAGTTGTAGTACAAGTCTTGTCGGGCTAATGACGGCCAGCCAATCGCTTTTGGCTCAAAAGCCAGCTGACCACGGACCACTGGGATCGTTGCATCCCACATCTGCTCCCCTTGCGGGACATCAACACTTTTGTCTCGTCTGCAACGACAGCTGTGGCATAGCTTGTTGTCAACCCGATAGCCGCGCCGCCTGCAGCATCACGAATGCCACCATCATTACGATAATCGGCTCCTCGTGGCGGCAGCAACGTAAATCAATGAGGTCCCTTGCCAGCCGATGGGCGCTGGGCGACCAGCTGCTTTCAACGGATGATACTAAACTTTTGTTAATGAGTAATCGCCTATACATACAACCATCCCCCATTAGTAGTAGTAGTAGTAGTAGTAGTAATAATAAAAGCGGCTACTACTAGTAAAACAGTGCGACGTGACTCGACAAATGCTATTTCCATGATTGCTGCTATCGCTAGGATTGCCCAGCACTGTTGCTAAAGTTAGAGCCAACTATTGGTAGAACTGTGGCCGTCACCACTACTTCAACAACCACTGCTCCAGCTGTTCTCAGAATCCCCCCCACGAATAGAGGAGATTACGTTTAGACCTGTGCTTCTCATTGGAGCAGGCTGTGGCCGACTTTCCGGATGGTGTTGTTCTACGAACTAGCTAAAGCAAGCCTTAAATCGGTACATTTCTTGATATTACTTATATTAGCTCACGTATAGCAGGAAAGCCAAATCAATACACTGGTATTAGAGTCTAATCTATTAGGTAATGTGATGTGCTGATAAGGTTCTAATTGCATGAAACGGATTACTTTATTTGACCATTTGTCGGCTCGTCGGCACATAGTGCAATAAATTACTTGATTATACTATTTTTC
>QVRM01006314.1:0-65663 GCA_003439945.1 Dermanyssus gallinae
TTTTATCTCTAAGGAAACCTTTACAAGCATCCAATAACTTTATTTGTCTCTAGAGCCATTACCACCTCGTTGGCCTATTAAACCTGTTAAAGATATCATTGACGTGCGTTATTTGTACATCGGGAGGGTTTAAATAAAAAACTAACAATCAAACCAATCGAAAGTTAAATATGCCGCTTGCGATAACGTAATGAGACATCTAGTGGGGGCGAATGGGGTGCACGGCGTGGGTGTGCGCATGACGGAAGAGAGTACAGGCATTCTGTGTCCCGTCCAATTGACGCGGCTGTGTGTGAAGATGGCGAAGAAGAATCATGGCGTTCCCAGTAAAAGAAGTTGCGATTCGAATGTTGGCAGTGATGATGGGGTCATCGTAGAACAGTGAGGGCAATTGTGTGCCACAGGTTGGGTACTGGAAGGTGTGCGTGCAGTTCGCTTCCAAAAAAGCTCAGCAAACCGCAAAGGGAACTGCGTATGGGCCTAGGACTGCAACCTCTGTTCCGGTATCGTAACAGACCTTCCTTTTAAAGCGGATCTTGTGTCGTTTCGTACATTTTCATGTAAATCCATAGATCCATTCAAAAAAAAAATATATATATATAATATTGTAATGATTTATTAATCATTTACAATATGTTTGCACACTCTGCAGTGTTCGCCTTATTTATAGATATATATATATATCTATATATATCTATATATATATATATATATATATATATATATATACAATATATAGAGATATACTTACTAATATATATCTATATATATATATATATTCATATACATATAAAATTGTTTCTCGTCCTATATATTTTTTTGGCAAAGCAACCCTTTCTCCATCATTATCTGGCTAGTGACGTGACTAGTAATGTTTTGCTAATTTTGCCGGATGAATTGGCAATATAAGCAAAATTACTGAAACCATCAATACAAATGTAAGGTACTGAAAGCAGCAAAAATAGTGCGAAAAAAAAACAATCTCACGAATAAGTGACCTTGTTCAAAAAAAAGTCTGTGAAGAAATAGCCTTAAAAATTAGCCAAGGTGTAGCGCACGCAGCCGCGGAGTTTGAGAGGGACGTCAGCGAAGTACGAGGCAACAACAGCAGCTACACGGTGTTTAGGGTATACTGCGCATCTACTATACTTCTGAGGGTAACAATGAATGCCCTCAAAATGAACAATTCGCCCATTATCAACTTTTGTCTTCGTGCAATCGCACCGTACTTGACCTTTAAAGGTTTTGGCATGACTAAAAGCAGCTTAAGCTTCAGATGAATGCCTGAACCGCTTAAAAATACACGGACGGTCTGCGGCTACACTATGCAAGGGGTGAGCCCTAATCAAAGGGCCGGCAATAAATAAACAGCCGCCCAGCCCAGGTACAGCAGAGGTCTACCCAGTAAGAAATGAATGACATATATTGACAGAGTGACCTACCGGTGATCGTGGAATGATGAGTACCATTTGACTTCCAATATGACCAGAAGTAATCGGAAAGAGCCGTTCTAAACCCTCCAACGTAATCTACCGTTTCAATTGGTGTGGATACGGTCGATTTTTTCAAATTGAAATTGATATTTTTAATATTTGAGTCTGGGAAATAGCAGTGTGCTGCCAATGTGATGTGTCTGTGCTGCGGTTGGATTGTAATTGCAGTAATCAAAGCCCTAAAGAGATGATGCGTTGCACACTATATGTCGGGAACTGCTCACGATCATCTTCGCTCCCCGGCGATATATAGAATAGCCATAATTGCATACGAATACAACTTGGTGGCGCGCAAACACTTGACGCGATATATATATACATGTATGAGCGGTGTAATTTAGCATACTGTATTCGTACATTTGTAAGGGAAATGTACATTCTAAAGAAAACATTATAACATCATCACTATCTGGCGATATGAAGAAAAATAAACATATACTATGTCGCGTCAGCTGTTTGCGCGGCATCAAGTTGTCAAGTTGCACCGCTTTGCGTGCTCCGTCAAAGACCAAGTCAGATTTGTATGTAATTGTGACGTTTTCATAACGCCGATGAACGAAGATGGCCGTGGGTAGTTATCGGGATATAGTGTGCAACACATCATCTTCTTAATGCTTTGATTACTGCAATTAAAATCCAACCACAGCACCGCCGCATCACATTGGCAGCTTACTGCTATTTCGCGGGTTCAAAGAAGGACATACTACAAAGCCATCAAACATTTTCAAAAAAATGCTTAGCTACTAACATCCGTGTGTTTGTAGCAGGCGACCGGTTTCGCGCAGGGCGACAATCTCGGCCCTCTGATGTTTGCACTGCCTATCGCCAAGCCGCATTTAGAGCCGGCATGCGCTCATAAAGAAGAAAGAAGAATGATTATGTACACGTACGATCTAGTAGTATTTTACACTTCCAGCAGGCGCTAGCTACGCTGGCAGCCTATGTGAGAGAAGTCGGCCTCGAGATGCATACGGAGGGAAATTCAGGCGCGCAGGCCATCTTGCAGAAAGTGACCCGCTCAGACGCTATACGGGCAGGTGCTTTCGTTAGTAAATAGATTCACATACCTAGGCATTACACTGACCCCCCCCCCCCCCCGCCCCCCTCACTCAAGAGCTTTGCATGGAGACTTTGACCAAAGGGTACGGAAAGCAATGATTATGTCAGTCAACGACACTTAAAAGCCCACTCAGATGCTTTCACTCAAGACGGCGCTAGCCTCCTCGATGAAAATAGAGACACCAACTACGAGGCCTGATACGATATTCACCGCGGCGCGATGGGCGCTAAACTAGGTGTCTCGCGCATCAAGTAGCGGTACTTGACCGCGTCAAACTTGCCCTATCTGGAACGGAGGCGCAAGGCTTGCGAACTTCCGCATATAATCGCAGTTGTGGTATTTGCTAGCCCCATTATCCCTCAGAATAGCGCATGTATACACAACTCAAAAATATACCAACCTATGTATATATATATATATATATATATATATATATATAAAGTAATATATATATATATATATATATATATATATAGAACTGCAAGTGGCAACGGTCCAATCGAAAGTCGAACCAAACAAAACGCGCAAACAACGAACAATGAGATAAGTTAATGCAAGCTATGCTATATATATAAGTAATATATATATATATATATATATATATATATATATAGAACTGCAAGTGGCAACGGTCCAATCGAAAGTCGAACCAAACAAAACGCGCAATACACGAACAATGAGATAAGCTAATGCAGGTGGCCCGCAGCAGCAGGCGACACCGGTGCACGTCACACTATTGTCTCGCCAATCTCGTACGCTAAGGTAAGCTTTCATTAGAGAGAGCGAGAGAGAGAGAGAGAGAGAGAGAGACAACAGCTATTGTTTATCAAGCTGTGTCGTCCTTCGCGGTCGGCGGTTAGTGAACCTTGCTCGGTGTGGCCTAGTGGTAGCCAACCGCGTACCTTGCTTGCGTCGACGCTGCCGGTCTTGAATGACGTCGCTATAGCTTCTGGTATTCAGGATTGCCGTTTATGCAACTGTTATTGTTGTTGTTGTTGTTGTTGTTTCTGTTGTTGTTGTCGCTGCTGCTGTTGTTGCAATTTTTTGTATTGCTATTTTTGTTGTTGTTATTTCTGTCGTGGTTACGTGACGTTTTTGCTCTTGTTGTTGTTGTTGTTGTGATGGTGCTTAGGTTGTTGTAGCTGTTGTAGGTGTTGTCGTAATCGTAGTGTTGTTGGTGTCACTGTGGCCGCAGAGAAGCGCACTGGAAGTTCGGCCGAACGTGGATCACCGACGACGAATGTCAATGCGTTCTCACTGAACTAGATCATCACCACAACACAACACAACCATCACACCATTTATCTGACTGACCACTGACTGACCACCGACTGACAAGCACGTGGTATTCAACTGCATCTTTATAGTGGCCGGTTAGCAGCAGTAACAACAGCAGCAGCAGCAGCAGTTGTTGTTCTCTGGTCAACGTCGTAGCATCGTAGATGCGCTACGTACAAGACGCAGCTGCTGTCGTCGCTGTCGTGGTGGTGGTAGAAGCCGCCGCTGCTACCGCTGCCCATGTCGTAGCAGCTGCCGTCGCGGCCGCCCCTGCCGACGACTTCGAGCATTCGCGCGCGCGCCCACCGCTTGACGCTCGCCAGAGGACTCGAGCAGCTCGAGGCGAGCGGGTGCCGACCGGTTGGGCGGCTCGACCGCCCCCCGCGCGTAGTCGCCTCAATCCCCCGGTATATACCGGTAGGCTGGCCCTCGCGCGCTCTCCCCCAGCTCTCTCTCTCCTCTCTCCCCCTCCCTCTCCCTCTCTCTCTGCCACCCCCTCTCTTTAGCTCGCGTTCTTTCTCGAGAGAGAGAGCGATCTCTCTTCTCGCCGTTCTCTCTCACCGCAGTAAGGGAGGCCACGGCCGCGACACGGCCATCGTAAGAGACTATAGGTGGCCCTCACTACAATTACTACTACTACAGCTACGGCTACCGCTACGGTTACGAGCGTCACCAGTACACCAGTAAGAGCAGCAGCAACAGCAGCGGCAACTGACGTCGCGGCTGAAACAGTTGCAAACTGCAGCGTACAGAACTGCGGCACTACGCGCCGTAATGACCGGTGATCAGCCACCAACCGTTCACCGTGATGACTAGCTAAAATTGCCAGCCATTCCTGGTCAGTATCCGGTCGTCTAGCGATGCTGACGTACATACTTACGAACGGATGTTCGAGCATTGTTCGAGGTGCGTATAGTAGTGGGCCGGCCGCTTAAATCTCTCTTCTTCCTGATGTACTCTGCGTTCCGTCATCTCCGTCATCATCATCATCATTGTTGCTGCTGCTGCTGCCGCTGCGGCTGCTGTTGCGACAGCTGAATGTTGCTATGGCCACGATTACTGCTAGTCCACGTGCGTTAGTTGCACGAGGCCCATTGACGCGTGCCTTGACCTTAGAGAGACGATAGACCTACCAAGAAGGCCGTTGCCATTGCCGCCGCCGCCGCCGCCGCCGCAGCAAGCATCCCGAGCAACCATCTATCGACCCACAGCACGTGGGTGCAGTGTCTGTCGCCGAATAGACTGCTCCAGTCGCTAAGAAGGGAACCGCCTGGGGAACCCATATCCCAGCCCCCCCCCACACACGTCAGCGCCTCACATCGCACCGCCACGCATGGCGGCTGAGAATACGCCCTCTGTAGGATTAGGGCCGCGTCTGCTCTCGGCGCACGCTGTTCAACAGGGCAGCGCGTTCAAGGTGAAGGCCAACGGATGGCGACGGCAATTATGCCAGTCAGTCAAACAGTCATCGATGTATCAGTGGTCGGACAGGTAGGAAGGGTGGAGGGGAAGGAGTTGGGGGAGGCGCGTGGATACAAGGGCGTGTCATGATGTACAGAAAACTCATAATGCTGCATGGACTTGGCATATTTCGATGTACTGTATATACCTACTAGTTCTACTACACGCTGTTACTACAACTTCTACTACTACGACTATTTTTTTTTAGATTTCCCGTAAGGCAATTGCCCGTGTACGGATTTTTCATGTCATGGCTAAGTTTACTCCACTCCGGCAAACAAAAACAAAACAAAAGATTTTGATATAACTACTGGATACATCTACTGCGACGACTTCTACTATAGTTCATGCTACCACATGTACTAACTATTACTAATTGCTACTACTACTGCTACAACTACCGCCTCAACGCGTACTAACTAGTACAGCGAGAGTCACTTTGACGCTGACATGATTGCGTTTGTCATACATTCGCTGCGCCTGTTCTCGTCGTCCTTATGACCATCGTTCGTCATCAAGATTACAAGAATAAAAACAACTCCAGCGCTGGCCGGCGGAGAAGCAATAACAACAACAACCACAAAGGCAGCAACAACAACAACCACAATAACAGCAGCAGCAACAACAACAGGGGCAACTGACTCGGCAACACTTTGACAACACTGCACCCTACAATTGTACAATTGCGGGCGTCACGTGCCAAAGGTCGTCGGTGGATTGAGTGGGCCAAGTTCCTTCGATTCAACCCGTTGCTGCTGCTATTGCTGGCATCAATACGCATGTCATGCTGCCCGATACTGTCCGCGATTTCATGTCACGAGACGGGTGGCCTTGGGTCGGCAAAAGGGGACATGACGTTGTGGCCTTTTGCGTGCTACTACAAGGAGCTGGAGATACAACTGTTTACACAGGCGCAAAAGGGTTTATGCGCGAAATGAATGCAACTGCAGACCAGCCTGCATCGGTTGCTGCTTAGAGGTGGTGGGCGGTGGTGGTGCCGGCGGCGGAATAGCGAAATGGAAAACGGGTAAACAGAATCCTACATACACACATACATTCGCATACACAGATAGATGATATTCATTCAGCAGGTGACGCAGGAAGCTAGGCCGAAGAAGCAGCCACTTAATACTGGATCTGTAATCAGGACGTTAAAAGGAGATCGTGACGATAGGCATTGACAAAGTGGGGCGCCGACAAAATATGAGGAACTTGAAGAAAGAAACGAAAGGGGACCATGGAGAGAGAGAGAGAGAGAGTAAGCGAGAGTGCTAGAGGGCGATTGAGAAATCGATAAGTTTGGTACAGAAGGACCGGGATGCGATAGGCGTCCAAAAAGGACACCAAAAAAAAATAAGTAAAGCGCTGTCTCTGCGAGAGACAGTGCTTTCCAGGTCAAGCATCAGGCATCGCTTAGCAAAGTGTGTACCACCAGCCACTGGTAGTGCACACTTTGATAAGCGAGCTTGCTAGGCACTTTGCTAATATACGCACACAGAACTGTAACATAACGAGGTCGGTCTCGTGCCGCAACGAGTCTGCGAAACATTGACAATGACGACGGGTCCCATGCTCGACTCCTACCAGGTCTCTCAGCCAATTTTTCCTACTTGACGCGGAAACACACAGAGCAGCATTTCGGCAGCATCCCATCGGCGGGACAAAAACACGCATCAGTCACTACTATTATCGAGTAATAGTGATAACAATAATGGTTAGAATATTTTTAGGTTCTACCGTGGGTGTACTTACACCATCAAAGTTATAATAGCTAGGAATAGCAACACAAGTAGAAGATTAACAAGCAACTACCGCAGCACATAAGCTGTAGGTGAGCTACTTACTAGCTCGTGACTCGTCTAAAACCGGATGACAGTGAGCGGTGCAGCATGTCTGTTCCGGCAACGGTACACTAGTAGCCAACGGTTGAGTTCGGAGAAAGCATTTTTGGCTGAAATTCTGCTTTCTCGCGGCAGTTTTATTATTGTTTGTTTTGTTTCAGCTCGTTCATTATTAGCCGTCTTTTCCGTTGGTCTTTTGGCGCCATTTATCATTGATGTAACAATATTGTAACAATCTATTGACTGGCAATCAATCAAAGCGCCCTGAAAGGTCGGGCATTGCTTGTCGGTGCTGTGGAGTACTTAGAAGGCGAGGCGTACTTACGTATGGATCTTTGCGTTGGAAGAGTCTACCCCGGGGCTATATATATATATATATAGTTGTCAGGCTATTTGTATATGTATATATATATATATATATATATATATATATATATACAGTTGCCAGTCTATTTGTATCTCGCGACCTTTCTTTCTCTATGTTTGGATGCCAATCAGTATGTAGAATCTGAAGTGGATCTTGGAGTAGAGCTAACTTTATATCTGGGTGCTATCGTGTTCGACCGGCAGCTAGTAGAACAATTGAATGCTCTATCATGACGCATCGCCGCTAGAGAGAAACGGGCCCTCAACCGATCTTGACGTGTGCTGCTGTTGATGCTGCTGCCGCCGCTGATGATGATTGCAGCAAAGATAATAATAACAAACGACAATTCCAGCTATTTCGAGCTAATCCCATGCCCCCATAACAAGCACGGTCTTGATTCGTATACTCTCTTCGCCACCCTCCGTTTTCTCTGTCGCCCTATCTCCAATTCTCTCTCTCACACACACACACATTTATCTCTATATCCCTGTCTTTCCGTGTGGAGCGCACGCGTACAGTTACGCTGCAGAGAAGATACAACGGCCTGCATCAGTAGTGTCTTACGTGCGTCTCTACTGCAAACGCATTGAAAACAGGAAGGGTTGATGCGTAGGTGACCGAGATCACCGTCACGCACGTAACAGGATTTTGTTACTTTTACGCTGATTAGCCCGACTAACCCGGGAGGACGGACCGGGTGCTGCTGATTCAACCCAACCGGGCCGCCGTTAAAGATAATTAGGCCAGGATAGGTACTTGATGAAGGCGCGAATTCGCCGCTAATAATGCGCTTGTTGTGAATGGCTGCAAAGACGTAAACAGTTGCCGCTTGAGTGCAAGCGGGCTTAACGCCTTCAGACTGTTGATCTAAATAAGAGCCAAAGTGACAAGAGCAGCAAGAACAAACAACAAAAACAACAACAAGTTGCCCATCAAGGAAATAGTTAATCCGCATCGTTTGCTTCCAACTGACTAGATCGAATGTCGACTTGTTGATCTCAATGTAAAGGTGCATGACTCGTTAAGTAAACAGTCGAAAGAATTGCAAATTATCCTGTCGGACTTCTTTTTTTTACAAGACCGAATAGAAAAGGGGATCTGCAAGTGTGGGCTGGCAGTATGGGGCTTCAACCTATCAAAACTCAGTCATGCGCCCATCCTCTTTTTTTTTAGAGGATTAACTGGAAAATGCGGTTGCACACGCGGGCACCGCAGCAAGGGAGCTCCTCCCTGCAAGTGCGGGCTGGTAGTGAGGGACCCCAACCCACTAAAACCCAGTCGTGTCTCCGTCCCCCGCGCTGACTGGGAACTGCTTGCGCATAACATCAAACAGTTAGGGGGGGCGAGTCTACTGCTCCTGGCGGGTGTGTTCCCCGGGAGCCTCGGGAGCGCGATGCGCCCATCCTCTTATGCGATCAGGACTTGCACAAACACGTAACTTTAAAAGATCGGAGGGGGAAAGTAGTTTAAGAACCTTGCTATCCCGGGATGCCCCGCGGGTTCAAAAACGGGTTTTTTTTTCTGGCGCATAGCGTATTGTCTATAGTACGAGCCATACTGGTTTAGTCGTCAAGTGACCTAGTAGTAATGTGACCTATAGAGCGTTTTTAGTGTGCGGTCCTGCAAGCTGAGAGGCCCAACCCGAGCAGATTGTATATTCAAGCGTGTCCTTCCATTGTGATCCTCAAAGCGGCCACCCATTGGGCTTTGCACAGCATCGCCTTGTTACTGGCCTTGGAGTAGCCCTTTCTGTAGACAGGCGTATTTGGGGTGTAGCCCCCTGTCCAGGTGCATTCCAAGATAGCGGTCGGTAATGACAAACTTGATGTTTTATCCGTATAGAGTTAGTTTTAAGAGAGAGCACTTCTTTAGCCCAAATAGGAACATTTTGTGGCTGAGTCCGAAATGCCATTAAAGCCTGGTATACTTCAATATTTCTCCTGCAGCGAGTACCTTTACGAAGGTTACCTCGGGGATATGGTCCTTGGCCGATCCAACTTTATGCAGTGTCCTGTAAAATGGAGGATGCCGGGGAAGGAGTATTTTAGTTACCCGGGACGTTTATCGGGAAAAAGATGTTTCGTCTTTCCGATTTCCGGCACGCCGTGCATCATTTTGTAGGGCCCTCCTCTAGCTTTGATAAGAACTTCCTCCAGCAGCGTTCCTTGCTCTCACCTATAGCTCTGCGCAGGAAAGCCCTCAGGTCCTTAAGTTTACAGTATAGTTGTATGACATAAGTCTCACCCGCGGTACTGCGTTTTGCTCTAGTGTACCAGGCCCAGATACAGTGTCTACGGGCTAACGAAATCTTCAAGTTCTACCAGTACTCTATTGAGGCCGGTTGGTAGCGTATGGATAGTCCGCTACCTTCCTATAGCTCGCCACAAACCTCTTGCAACATTTTCTGCAAGTCCTGTGAGCTCTAGGGATTTCCTTTTGTGCCCAGAAACTTTGTCAGCCTGGCCCAGAGCGTTTTGTTATCTTGTGGCTTCCACCCTGTTTGAAATAAGAGGGGGTGCTAGAGCAATAATTTTCCCGACGTCATATTCATTAAGAATTTCGTCGTCAAGTACGGTCCAGTTTAAAAAAAAAACAGTTAAAGGACTGCATCCCCTCATTTGCAGAAAGTCAGGTCTATGTGTGGTTCCATTCCACCGCGGTGGAAGGTAGCATCGTTACCGTTGCTGAAAACAACAAATTTGCGCACCATTGCGTCTCTTCTGTATGTGTTGGTAGACCCCCATGTAGTTGAAGCATCATTAAAATCGCCTGAAAGGGTACAATTGGCAAATCTCTAATCAAATAAACCGGCAATAATATATAGTTGACCGAGTAAGACTTGGAGCAGTGTTGTCAAATCGTCTGTGGCGCCCAGTGCGCTCCGGTAGACACGTCATTGGACGATCCGTCAAAGTCAACGTGGAGTTATGCTTAGGGACGTTTCTAATTCGCGACTCCAGCAAGGTCTACCATCTGAAAAGCACGGCCTGCCCTGTTCTCATAGTGGTGCCACCGCTAGCGACACCCAGGTTTATGCTCAAACGATACAATCAAACGCCCTGATGGTCTAACGGCCTTCAACGGCACAAGGTCACTGGTCTGAGATGCTACCGTGCCTGACTCTTAAGCACTCTCGGTTGCCAGTCGCGCAGTGACCTTTGAGCCTTTGACTTTTTAGCCTTTTAGGTTGTTGAAACTCTGGGCGGTCTTGGACCCATAACGTCCGCACCTGTTGGCAAAATATGAGAGTGCTTGAAACCAGCCACCGGTGAGCAGCGGTCCGGAAAATTTCTCCGAACAGTTTGTCGGTCAACTAAACGTGGAAACGCCACTTCGGTGTTGCGCACACAGGCAGTCAACACCCGAACTTAACATATAATTGTCGCGAACGATAGCGTCTGCGCTATATATGTATATATATATATATATATATATATACGAAATAAGACAGAAAGCAACTGGATCTTTTCAACTTCAAAATAAATTTAAGATATGGTAGAGTTAACCGATTTTATTCATTCCAAAAGTGCTCTATTATTAGCTACATTTTCCTCATCATCTCTGGACTAGACTATCGGTTCCCGTGGCAAATAATCCTGGTTTATGCACCCTTAAGAATAGCACTACGTGTGTTTTTACTGCTTCTGGTGAAGTAAACCTCTCTGCCTGTAGATAGTTTCACAGACACCTGAATAGGTAGTAAGTAGCCTGACGGTGCAATGTCCGGTGAGTGCGGTGGATGCGGCAAATACAGGTAGTTCAATAAGTTCTTAGAATGAAAACCAAGAATTTTCCAAATCATGTTTTTAAATTTATCTTATTCGATATACTCCCCGAGATGCTCAATACACTTTTCCCACCAAGATTTCAGAGCTTTTATACCTCTTAAGTAGAATTCCGCGTCTTTAGACTGAAAATAGGCATTGACAGCAGCCTTAGCCTCTTCATTGCTGGAAAAACGCTTTCCACCGAGACTATTCTTCAAATGTCCGAAGAGGAAATAATCAGAGGGGGCCAGGTCTGGAGAATAGGAAGGTTGTTCAATAAGTTCGAACCTCAGTTGGGCCAGTTTTGCCGATGCTTGCCGGGACTTGTGTGCAGGAGCATTGTCCTGGTGAAACAGGACAACCTTCTTCTGCAAAGCGGGCCGTTTCACGATGAGTTCTTGCTAAAGGCAGTCTAACAGTCTTGCCTAATATTCTCCTGTGATCGTTTTACCGCTCTCAAGGTAGTCGACCAGCATTATTCTACGTTGGTCTTAAAAAACTGTAGCCATCACCTTTCCGGTCAATGCCGTTGTCCGCACCCTCTTCGGAGGTCCTTCATCAGGTGCACACCATTGGCAAGATGCTTCTTGGGTCTCGGGAGTGTAGTGATAGACCCAGCTTTCATCGACGGTCATGAATCTGCCGCCAAAAATCCGACGGACTGTTCGACATCTTGGCCAAATTTCGCTGTGAAGCGAAAACAGGCGCGTTTTTTGGCCTTGGTTGAGCAATTGCGGCAGCCATTTTTCTCTGAGCTCTTTCATCTTCAAGTTTTCGTGCAGGATGAAATGCACACTACCCAAACTGATCCCCAAGGCCTCCGCTATCTCCCTAATGTTCACTCGCTTATCTGCGGCAACGATTTTCCGCACCTTTTCCACGTTTTCCTAATCAGTTGCCGTTTTTGGGCGTTTTGAACGTAGTTCATCCCGGTGCTCCTGCGACCTCTTTTTAACTCATTAATCCAGTTGGAAACAGTGGCAAAACATGGCGCAGAGTCACCGTACACCTCGTCTAACTCAGTTTTCACTTGGGTCGCATTCCAACCTTTGAAATAAAATGCTTGATAACCACTCGAAACTCTTTTTTATCCATTTTTCAAAATCACGCCGATACGTTGCACGGGAAAAGCGATCAAACGAAATCGCAACGGCCAATCACCATAATATTTTGACTGCTGGCAGTCGAAAAGTTGCAGTTCCTAATAGCGGTGGAAGCGCGCCAAAATTCGAATTCTAAAAAGCTCATTCTAAGAACTTATTGAACTACCTGTATTTCTAATTAAAGCTTGCTATCTAGCGAAGGCTGGGTAAACTTGCATGCCACCTCACCGTTGTTTTACCGTGGAAGATACCGCTTTTTCCATTCACGAGATGCATGCGTCTCATCTTTAGGGGGGCGGCAAAAACTCGGTCCATGCTGATTACAGTAGACACTTGTTTTCGTCATTTGGATCCTAAGAAGAAATTCGTGGCGGTCGATGCCACCATGCCTATCCCACCAAACATAGAACACATTTTTGCGCGAATGGGTTAGTCTTTCACGCTTTCTCGAGAGACTGGTCCTGATATGCACCAGGATCTTCTACGTTTCACATTGTCGTCAAAACCCATTTTTGTTACAAGTAGCAGTTCGATCCAAGGACGGACTCTCATTCGTCTAGTAACTCAAGAAGAACATTTTCCTAGACGTCCCACTTTGTCGCGCTCGATTAAATTATAAGGTATTATTGGTTCAACTTTGTCACGGACCTATCGGCGCAAAAGCAAGTGATGACAGTTGTGTGATATACTCTGAAGTCTATGACTAGTTCACGCATAGGCGCTCGGGGATTCCTTTCACAGTTTCGCGCAAGCGGTCGTCCTCGAGCGCAGTAGGCCCTTCATAACAGAATTTATCCAGAAAACTAAAGCTGCTAGAGCGGAACTCGGAGCACTAGTTGTAACACAAAGTCTTGCCAATGCTGTCCTTGCCGAATACGCTCCAAATATTTCGGACAGTTTCCGCAGCGATAACACCTTTTGAACACGTGCAACATTGCCTCTGGCTAATTATTAATAACCTTCTACTAAGGTCGCTGTCTATTCTCAGTTCGATCAACAACGGGTAGGTGACAACCATAACGGCAGTAATATCAACAAAGCGTTGAGCTCCATTGGTCGAACGGTTCGCAATATTGTGCAATGCATGCATACGAGTAACACAAAGTAACGAGTAACACACGAGTAACACACACCCTCTCTAAGATCGATAAATATTAAATGGCAGAAAACTTGAACAGATAATCACCTCAAATGCAAATATCCTAACAACAATAATTTTCTTGTCTACGATGGAGATCCCTAGTGTGGAACAAAGCAAGTTTTCGGCTTATGTGCACGTCTTGAGCGTAGAGTCTATTGAACGTCAGACGTGATGGCAGTACACTTTTTTCCGAAAATCTGAATAGTACCACAGAAAGTTCACGTGACTATTACGCACACGGCAGAATACTATTCCGGGCTCGAGTTAATACGCCGGATGAAATGGGAACTGTTTTTGCAGCGGCAAATCCAACGGCTGCTGTAATTTCCGCTACATGCGAGGCTTTTACGTGTAACGTTTTAAGCGAAAGCACCACCCCTCAAGGTGACTGCGACGTTCGGTGTCCGACGCTATTTGGGTGGGCCGCATAATGGACCAAGTATCGATTTCAAAAAGCATGCCGCCAATCGTCACTTGTTGAAATAGAGATCTTTGAATCTACTTTGTTTAGGATATATACTACATTGGGACGTCCGCTAGCAACAACAACAACAACAACAACTACCCTTATGTAACCCACAACCTGCAGAGGAAAAAGACCGAGCAACGTAGCATGCAGACCTGGAAAAAGCCAACGTAAAACCAAAGGTCATAAAATACCGATTACAAGAAGACGGGCCCGAATAACAAATAGAACGCTAGCGCTCAGGGAACAAATTGCCGACGAGGAGGACGACACCGGACGCTAACGATGCTCGTAGGAGATATTGTAGGCCAAAACATGAGATGAGCGTATTACTACTGTGAGCATAATGCTTTATATTTAATTATATATACAAAAAGGGATGTTTGAACGTGTCTTCACGTCTCGGCTAAATGCCGTATGTAAATAAATAAAATTGTATCGATTTTGTCAATATCGCAGAATATCTCTCAGTAGTGGCTCAATAAATCAATCGTATCGAAGAGAATATACGTATATGATGTCAGTTCGCGCAGCAACAGTTGATCCCTCACTTTTGTGCAGTAACATTTTATCGCGTACCGATCGTGTGCCGTCATGACTAGAAATGAGTGTATAAGCAGGCCTCGATCTGCCAGCCGTAGCTAAGAGAGACACACTCAAAAACAATTTACAAATGAAGCCATTCAACAGTAAAGGTTGCGCTCTTCACTCTAATGGATAGTGTCAAGTTTACGATTCCTATGTGGCCCTTGGCGCTACCGATTACTAGAGAAGAGCATACCTTGTCCATTTGTGTGTATTTTATGAAAACTACATTTACATCTTGATCTGTTCCTAATAGTAAACGTGAGTTCAGACCGGCAGTATGGTCAACGGTGTAACTATTGCAGTTTATGCAGTCTCAAAGCATATCGTCGGTTCGAATCTGGAGTCAGCCGCTTTTGAACCAGTTTTGACAGGTTTTAATGGTGATAACAGAAAGATGGCATAATTCTGTTACATGTTCAATCCAGAACTGTTCCATGACGAAATGCCTCGGGAAGTAAGTCTTGTGTTCGTGACCAATACGAACATCTTAAAAGAAAGTCAAAATTGTTGGTTCGTTTCAACGATGCTATGTCAGTGCTTAAAATCGATATGCGATAATAATGCGACTATCTTCTACGTGCAATAAATGCAACGCCGACGTTGACACATACACAGCGGTTTACATCCACTAAGATGTCCGCGGAACCACAGACGCTGTAGTCGACACGTTAAGATACTATTGTATTGAACTGAAAACAGTTTATTAAAGTATTATATATCGCAATGGTTACACGAGAACATACCTACGGAATCCTTCACGACTGAGCAATACGTGTTGTAGCTTCTAAGTTGGTTCTGGTTTAACATGTGTTTCTAGACGGATAGAGTCTCAACATTTAGAGAGACACAGAACATTACACATTGATCATTATTCGCAAAGTAGACTCTCTATATATTCTCGAGCCTGATGGTCTTTGTGGGAACTCTATGAGGTGCTCGAATGGCCTGACGCCTTTTAACTTGCCTTTAGGAAGAAAAACAATTCTTTTGGGCGCCATTGCGGTTGGCACTGTGGCCATGTGTGCAAAGGAGCAATGAACTGATATGTGAAATCTTCAGTGTAGCTTCTATAGCGACGCTAACTAATATATGAATTAAGAACCGATTTGTAACTAGAAAAAATAACGAAAATATAACGATTACTAGTTTTGTTCGTATTACGCTTGTTTTAAATTATTAGGCGTTGCATTTTTATTATAATTGGTTTTGTTAAAAAAAACTGAAGCTTATACGAGTGCATTCCTTGCTGGAGCAGCGCCAAAAATCCAGACAAAAACAAATCCTATTAATTCCTAGTTTCAGCATCATCATCATCACCAAAAGCAGTGTCGCGTGACTCTCAAATACATTAGACGCAGCCACCAGCATTTACAGAGAGCTGTGCCAAACGTGTAAAATAAACGTATAAAACAATCGTTGATGAATATGTAATATTTAAAGGCGGCATAGATCACACAAAATCGTTTAAAATTCGGAATTGATTTAGTCTCGATACTACCGACTTTAAATACCTTCCACACAAAAAATTCAAAAAGTTACAATTCCAAGACTCCGTGGCAGCCACTTGGCCTTGTCTACAAAATTGGTGGTTCTCCTTGCGCCCAATTCCCTGCATGGCTTTGGACGTGCGCCTCCCAACACATGGCTGTGGTCTCTCCTTGAGGTCGACCGGCCATTCTTTCACGTTCTGTAGGTTCCCTGAGGCTGGCAAGGTTGTTTCTTGTGAGAAGTGAACGCATTCGCTCAATTTGATAGAGTTTGAAGTTCCTACAAAACGCTTGGCCTTACGGTACGACGGCGATTACTAGAGTTCCATCGCTCACGAAATCTATCAGCAGATTGCTCACAGTGGAGCTTCCGACCGACTAATTTGAAGTTGCAACTTTGCAATTAATTTCGCAGTCGGACAGTCCCCGTTCCACTTCCTGAATAATAGCTGCTCTATACACAACGGTTAGCTATTTTGCCGTCAGTCATATATTCCAACACCAAATGTAAACAAAATGACCTCTAAGACGTGAGAATGTGAGGGTTTCTGTTCGCGGAACGAGGCAGTTTACACTCATTCACTCTCTTTCTCTCTGTCTTTCTCCACTCAAGTAACCCAGTTGCAATAATACCGCACTCTGTACACATAAATCTATGTATGTAAATAAAAAAACTGGCAGTTGTTGTTTACGTTTGAATTAGTCACGTCCGCTCGTTCAAGTAGTATACCATGTTAGCAGCTCCTAGTGAATGAATAAGCAGTCATTGTGGAAAGTGCTAATGGCTTTACTAATAATGATTTAAAGATTAATTACCAGTTGAACCTTTGTTCGGTGTTGCTAAACGCACACTGCCCTTATTTGCTTATTTGCACATACAAATTGCGCCTAAATTTGACCACCTACAAGCACTTGGATCAAATTATATATTTCGTTTTTCCGAGGCAGGAGAATGTATGGATAAGCTAACCGACAAAGCGTCTTCCAATAGATTGATTTAGACGAATAATAATAATAATAATAATAATAATAATAATAATAATAATAATAATAATCCAACAGATTAATTTAGACGTACCTAGAAAAAACAACAACATTGCGAGAAAATAGATAGCCTAACAGAGCAAAATATATGCAAAACGAGATCAACTGTCATTGCACACCGACTGCCTGGTTAGAATTGGCTAGACTCATACTTGTGTATATTACAACGGGCCAACACATTTTTCTTGACCGTGAACTAACGGACGGTGACAGTATAAAAACGTAGTAATAGTTATAATGGCAACAGCGCTTTGACAGTTGGACCCGTCCTATGCCGCGGTATCCACGGTCAGCGTTGTTGTTGTTGTTGTTCTTGTTTTCATCATTCTCCCGACTGAGACAGATACGCACCGTTTCACCGATTACGGCTGGCTGTAAAGCAGTTGCCGAGAGCCAGCAAAACGCCAAAAGGCAAGTCCTGCTACCGCCCAAGAACAAAACCGACCCCCCAAAAAACCAAACCCAGCCACGAACCGGCAACGAGACCATACCATACCATCATTTTACAGTCATCGCGATGAGACAATAATATGAGATAGGAAGTCTTCAATTAAAGATAGTGGCCGAGTCCGACGCCAGACGTTCGGCGGGCGGGTCGAATACATTCTGTCTGTGGCGAGTGCGCCCATAAATTACCGATAGGCGGCTATATCAACATCCTAGGCGGTATGTCGGTAACAGTGAGTGAAACAACTGTCGTCGTCGTCGTCGTAATGGAAACCACGCGGCCAGCCATGGTTTCCATTACGATTTTTCCACGTTTCAATGTGTCATCATTAGTAAACTGCGACTTTTGCCCCGCGGAAGCCACCTGTTGATTTGATACTTGTTTTATATATATATATATATATATATATAACACAAGTATCATCGCGGCTTCCTGATTACAGTACAGCTCAGTTGAGTCGAGTGGGTAGCGAAGCACGCGGAAGCCAGAAAACGGAGTAAATACGCGAGACTGGAAACAAGATCTATATCTCTATGCCTACTGCCATGGAGACCCTATATATATATATATATATATATATATATATATATATATAGCTCTTAAGCGTACTAAAGGTTCTGAATAAATGATGGTTTATTATTATTATTATTGGCACAGTGACTATCAGACGTTACGAAATTGAACACCAAACAACACAGCATTATTTTGTGAGTTGTGACGGGCTACACACTGCTTTATACATAAACGAAAGAGCATTGCATTAAGTAAAAGTTACACTGTTGGCGATGTGCTCTGTCGTATGGAAACGTGCTACGGCAATATATTGTTAGATAAATCGATCGCAAGTCATCGTTGGCAAAAAGAGAATGTTTAATGTCTACTCAATTTCGGTTCAAATGCAGGTTTTTGCCCAAGTAAGATGCGTATTAGTACACGTATTCATCGAATCCCAACGATCAGTCGTTTTCAAATTGTGCTTGCCTAATTGGCGATTAGTTGCGTCCCTCTTGCACAAGTGTGCATACTGGAAACAATACATATATGACCATGATCAGTTGTAAGACACACCATTTTTATCTGATAATAAAGGCAACTTTTATGTCATGCTTTCATGTTCCCGATTACAAAACGACAGAATTGCTAGTTTATTTGTCAATGTGTAGGAAGTTATCCCCAGTGATAGTCTTTGTATTCTGGCGCCCCTTATGTGCACCGCGATACCAACCGAACTGGTCATGATGTCACTCTCGCAGACCAAGTCAAAATGCATAAGTTCCTTCAACCTATAAACAGATGCTTCTGTAAGATCACTTATCCATGAGAAGGTTGCAATCGTCTCCCATAGCGGTACAAGGAGAAAGGTTGCGGCAAATTCTGGGACCATGCCCCAGGGTGCAGCTGCGAACTTTATTTATTGCACTCCGTTCAGACACAATAATTGTCAACTTATAAGTAGACCAACTTTTCTTGTGCTATACAGCCGTAACAGATATTTCGCCTCAGAAAATCCGTGCTACCCTGACCACCTACATATATCAAAAAGGTAATACTGAAAGTTATGGACTAAAAGGATACCAGAATGATGAACATGAGATAGTGTGTCGGATAAGTCGGCTGATAGTATCTTTTGGAGTGTAAATATCCTATGCTTTATCAGGATTATATGTGAACAGATTTACGGTATTTTGGTATCAATGTAAGGGGCTATCCGAAAAAACCTTGAATCCCACGTAGATGAATGTGGACTCGACCAGCCATTCTTGCGCGTTCCGTAGCTTCCCTGACGCGGACAGGGTGTGTATCTTGTGAGAATTGAACGCACTCAACGCTCGGTTTTTTTTTGGAGTTTCTACGAAGCGCGCGGTCGAACGGTACGACGGCGATCAGTGAAATTCCACAACTCACAAAACCTGTTAGTACACTGTTTGTTTCACAGTGCAGCTTCTGATTAATTCGAAGTTGCAGCTTTGCAATTCCTTCCGCAGTCGGACAGTCCCCATTCCACTTCCTGAATAATAGCTGCTCTATACACAGCAATGAGCTATTATGCCGGCACTCATGAATTCCAACACTAAATGTAAGCAAAATGACCTCTGCGATGTGATGCGGTTTACATTTACTTCCTGTCTCTCACCTCTTTTTCTGACTCTCTCCACCCAACTAACGCCATTGCAATAATACCGCACTCTCCACATATCTTTTCTCGCGGCGACACCATCATTCATCACCGCAGAGC
Source organism: Dermanyssus gallinae (assembly GCA_003439945.1). Classification (NCBI taxonomy): domain Eukaryota; kingdom Metazoa; phylum Arthropoda; class Arachnida; order Mesostigmata; family Dermanyssidae; genus Dermanyssus; species Dermanyssus gallinae. Next base: position 19,781 of record QVRM01006314.1, read on the forward strand.
TTAAGAAACGACAGTTTCAAGCTGTCCAACCTTTTATATACGTGCAATTTATTACGATTTACCAAAAAAGAAAATGGCCAAGATAGAGTCTGATTTTTACGCAACAGCTGCAATGCAAAGCCACTCTAATAAGCATTTGCTCGTCCGCTATATACGGGGTCATTCGTATTAAAATGTACTTCTTTCGAGGTTTGATAGAACTCGGCAAGAAAATATTTTTTCCCTATGGAGGGAGAACGCGGAAACGTTTGTTAGGAGTGAGGATGAAATTTATAGAAGTCGTTAATCTGCCTTTTTTCTCCTACATAGTTGTGCGAAATCTACGTTTGCGGGAGAACCAGTTAACGCATGAAGGAACCAATTATACCGGCGTGTTCGCAGGACACGTCACTAGCTTGCATAGCAAAAAGCGAATACCCAGGTTAAAAATATGTCATAAAAGTCGATATGTTGTTATGTCTTACGTTAACGCTTTTTCGTGAAAAATCGTAATTTTGTTTTTCATTACGACCAAAAATGTATGTCCAAAAGACCAGTCTTACGCAATAGCAAATTTATTGCTACTTTCGTACCAAAGTGATGGTGCTGCGTTACGTAGTTGTCAAGTCACTAAGCTTTTTCGATAGCCATATCGAAAGCGAAGGCATGCATATTTGCATAGGGCGTATGAAAAAGTTAGGTACATATTTGGAGGTTTGGTAGAACTCAGCAAGAGAATAATTTTTCCTAGTGAAAGAAGGGAGCGGAAACGTCTTGGCAATTTTTTACGGTTCTGAACGTGAAAACATGCACGTAAAACATAACAACTATGACTGTCGAAAACGCTTAGTTACTTGACAACTATGTAACGCAGCACCATCACCTTGGTATGAAAATGGAGGGCATTAAATTTGCTATTGCGTGAGAGTGGTCTTTTGGACGTACATTTTGGGTCGCAATGGAAACATTTTACGATTTTTCATGAAAAAGAGTTAACGTAAAATATCGACTTTTTATGACTTTCTTTATTCTGGGTACTCGCTTTTTGCTACGCAAGCAAATAGAGTGTCTTCCGTTGTGCAGCATTTTCCTACGAACACGCCGGTATAATCGGTTCCTTTATGCGTTGACTGGTTCTCCCGCAAACGTAGATTTCGCACAACTATGTAGGAGAAAAAAAGCAGAATAACTACTTTTATAAACTTCACTCTCTTTTCTAAACAAGACGTTTCCGCGTCCTCCCTCCATAGGGAAAAATTATTCTCTTGCCGAGTTCTATCAAACCTCAAAAGAAGTACATTTTGATACGAATGACCCTGTATATATATATATATATATATATATATATATATATATACGCTTTTTTACTTTTTTATCTCTTTTACTTACATTAGTTTTCAATTTCAATTTCAATTTGAGGTTTATTCACGGAACCGCAATTTCACAATGCTTAAGTTCTCGTATATAAAAATATTTAAAATGTGCATTACAAAAATGTGTGTAAAAAGTGTGCATGCAAAATGTGTAACATCACTATTATCTATTTCATACTATAATATGTCTCACTCCATACGAAACTAGCAATTGAAGTTGCTAAACACTTCTCCCGTTCACACAATTTCAACCTATTGACGGGAAACTAGTTTTGACTAGAGTTTTTGCTTGTTACCCATTTTTTCACCTCGCGTTTAAATGATCCGACTGAGGTAAGTACACGAATTTCTTTGGGAAGTTCGGTCCAGATAGTCGGAAGGGTGTATGCAAGAGCATGACGGGTGGTCTGCTTTAGAGCTATTGGCCTCACAAATTCCGTTGCACGTCGAGTTGTGCGTCTAACAGCAGCTCTTATAGGAAAACCAGCATCATCCGGAATAACTCCCGTATACATCTTAAATGCAAGCGTGGTAATTTTTACCCTGTACATATCCCTAAGTGTTAAAAGCTTAAAGTCTTGAAAACACTTGCGAACCGAATCGATGCGGCGCAAGTTAAATACTGCCCTGAGGGCATCATTCTGAATGAATATTAGTTAAATATATCTACACTCTACTAGGGAGTGTGGAGGCAACGTGCCACCCATCCTACACGTTTTAATAAACCACATTTGCTCATTCACTTACGTAGATGCCATACGTCTGCCAATGCGACATCACTGGCCACTAGTATTTTACACGTACGACTGGGCCTCCAGTTAAACCTTGCGCCTGGTTTCAATTATTGCATGATGATCGGATTGACGTTGGGCAACAATAACAAAAACAACGAAGCATGAATGGGTCAGTATGGAGATGATTCGAGACCCACTGTCCTCCCTTCCTCCCATCAATAATATTAATAATAATAACCCACTGACTCACCCAATACGCCTTCTCCCCTTCATACTTCTTTTATCGATTCCTCATAAGCCAACCCAGAGACACTGGCCGAAAGTTTAGCGCAGGCTTGTCGAGATCTCAAACTTGCCCGGGTCATACATCGGGGAGCGAGAGAAGCCTGTGCCGCAGCTTTCGCAAAAGCGTTGAATAATTTCAACTCAAAGCTGGATCTTGGAAGCTAATAATAATAATAATAATAATAACCCACTGACTCACCCAATACGCCTTCTCCCCTTTATACTTCTTTTATCGATTCCTCATAAGCCAACCCAGAGACACTGGCCGAAAGTTTAGCGCAGGCTTGTCGAGATCTCAAACTTGCCCGGGTCATACATCGGGGAGCGAGAGAAGCCTGTGCCGCAGCTTTCGCAAAAGCGTTGAATAATTTCAACTCAAAGCTGGATCTTGGAAGCTGGAATAGACTAATGTCTGCTCCATCTTTGATGCTGGTCTTACCGCATAGAAAAAAGTCATAGAGCCACACTAAACAGAAAAATCAAAGACAATGTGTCAGTGCACGAACAAAAGACTCTGGAAAGTTTCCTGCAGACAGTTCCAAAGGCCCCAATTAATAGACTAGACGGCTTAGGTGGAGACCGACCAAGCGTTTCTATGGCTGAAAGAAAACTAGCCGAGGGCGATGTACACTCTGCCGCTAGAGCCCTGCTGTCATCAGACACATTTACACCACGTAACTCTCTCACAAAGCATGAATTAACAAACACCGACACCACCGACCGTCTGCCACGAGCGCTTATAAACCTTCGAACAACCTGCAATTGGATACTGCGAGAGCGTCGAAAATTCGGCGATCTTAGAGGCAATTCGCTTATTCCCTGTTATAAGCGGAGCCAGACTGGATGGGCTGCGACCACGTCATCTGCGCGATATGCTGGGTCAAACTGTTCCTTCGTCAGAATGCCTGCTAAATAATCTGAGCATATTCCTAGGCTAGGTATTAACTATGTTTTGTCTACCAGTATTTTATGGTGCAAGTCTTACAGCTCTTAAAAAGAAAGACAACTTTATAAGGCCCATAGCTTGTAGACTGACTTTGCGTAGGATTGCTGCAAAGATAGCAATGGCGAGAAATAAAAAGGCAATTTTGACAGCGATCCTGCCACATCCGTTTGGAGTGGCTGTTAAAGGCGGGCAGAAGCACTAATGCATGCTACACGCGCCCTCTTGGAGACTAAGGACCAAGTAAGGATTCTGGTGAAACTTGATTTTTTCAATGCATTTAATACGTTAAAATGGGACAGGATACTAGATGCAGTGATGAAGAAAAGTCCAGAGCTTTTGCCTATGGTCTTGCAAAGTTACAGAGATCCTTCACTCTTAACCTGGGACACAACTTCAACATTGCGTTCGGAAGCAGGCATTCAGCAGGGCGACCTGCTAGGTCCTGCTCTATTTAGTCTCAGTATGTCAGATCTAGTATCGCAACTACAGAGCCCTTTCAACGTGTGGTACCTAGATGACGTCACGCTTGCCTGCTCTGCGAGTATTATCGCGGATCGACAGATTTAAGAAGAGTGCTGCAGTTTGAAGAAGACGGGGGACTGACACAATTCTTCAAAATGTGAGATTACTGCTGTCGGGGGCTCGCTTCAGGAGAGAGAGGAAGCAATTCAGGAGATCACAGAAATACTCCCTAGTATCACGCGTGTAGAGCTAAACAACTTAGAAGTTTTGGGGGCCCCCGTAAAGCAAGACGGAATTTTGCAGACTCTTTCTATGAAGAAAGAAGCCCTACTAAAATTCGTCCACGACTGACACGCTTGCATCCTCAGGCTGCGCTGTGCCTTTGGGGATATAACCTGGGGTCTTCTGCGCACATGTCCTGCATTGGTGTGCCCTGAAAAATTAACCGCGTATGATGACGTCAGCAGAGACATACTTAGTGAAGTCCTAAACGTAAATTTTGAAGAGAACACCTGGCAGAGAGCAAGTCTTCCGATACGTGAAGGTGGTGTGGGAATATGGAGTGCCACTGATCTAGCTCATGTCTGCTACGCTGCTTTACTGGTTCAATTTGGTCCGGTGGCAGCCTCGTTAATGGATGAGGCAGCTCGACCACAAATAAGATATGAGACCAGTAAAGCACGGGACACAATTAGAACCATGCTAGACCCGGGCCCCTTAAAAGTATATCCCAGCCAATATAACCTAGATGAGCTCAAAAGCAAAAAGACGAGCAGAAATATCTTAGAGGGGCTTGTTTCCCGGAGAGACCGCGCCGTATTCTTAGCGGCACAAGATAACTTCAGTGGGAGTTGGCTTAAAGCCTTACCCTCGCCTCAGCTCGGCACCACGCTGAACCCCAACTCTTTCAGCATTATGTTAGCACTTAGAATCGGCGCACGCGTCCGGCGAGCCGTTTCAGTGCAAACTGTGTGAGATATAGGTAGAATCAGCGGGCAACGCGATTCGCAGTTTAGGGGTCGCTTGCCGAATGGTGCACACCAGGCTGTTATAGGCCTGAAAGTTACAAACTGCATTACACAGGATGTAATATGGTAGATTTCTAGTGGCCTACAACCCACTGAGTTGCCCGAAGAGCGCCCGGTAGATTCGTCCAGACATGCTGGAACTAAACAGTGTGATTATAGGGTCCCTTAGGAAGCCGGTATATCATCTACACTTGAACCGAGAGGTTTAGTGTCCGCTGACGAAGAAAGACCTGATGGAGTGACCATGTGCATTATAGGCCACATGGGAAATCCTAGCTTGGAATGCAACGGTTTCGTGCACAACCGCAGCTTCGTATTTACAACTGCCGGACTGGAAACAAGATATATTTTTGTGCCTATTGCCATGGAGACACTAGGACCAATCAGCAAGGGAACCGAAGCTTTCTCAATATTTAAGTAAACGAATTCAGGAGGTCACAAGCGACCAAAGCGAGGATCAATTCTTGAGGCAAGCGTTGTCCTTGGCCGTTTGCAAAGGACACGCGGTATCTATTTTAGGCGCCGTGGAGTAAAGTAATTATTTAACAAAAAACTTTTTAACAATACGTTGAGACCTCACAACTGTAACACTGTTTAACATATAATAATAATAATAATAATAATAATAATAATAATAATAATAATAAAAATAATCATCATCATCATCATTTAAATCAAAATATTTTTCCGGAAAACATTTGAACTTCTATTTCTCTTGAGTGACCGGTAAGAAGGTGAAGAGTGGCACAAGTATACAGAAGAATGGACGAGATAGAAAAGGAGAGAGAGAGTGAGAGAGATTCAACGATTTTTTGAGACAGCCAAATATATATATATATATATATATATATATATAATTGTTTTAGATATATATAAATATCAATAAGTATAAGAGTGTATAAGTTGGCGTTAACCCTATGAGGTGCCGTTGAACGCGTACGCGTAAACTTTTTTTAAAGAAGTGGTTTTCAATTCTAGACGATAAGGGGCGGACATGGTAAGGCATCTAGGGTTTCTCAAACCGTGCTTGTGGCGGCATGGACACTAGGGGATTAGCGCACTATACCCCTAGACCACGCCGCCACAGACGGCTAATGCAAGCGGCACGCGAAACACCGCACGGCTGTCTCAAAGCAACTAGAAATTTCAGGAGCATTGTGCATCTGCAGATGAGCTACGCAGTTACCTCAAACAGAATGTTCACCGGCAGTTGATTCACAGCTCTTTCACCATCTCCAATACTTGCGTTTTTTCTCAGTTGGTGAGAGCAGGAGCTTGCGCTATGTCTAAAGACCTCTACCACACACGAGGAGGTCCAACTCGCAGTCGCCCAGATTAAAAACAAAAAATACGTGTCTTGCGAATGGCGCCATCCCAGTTGTCTACGGCGAGTGCAAAGTGATACCAAAAGGAAAAAGCGCCTCCCTGATCACGTTATTCTATAGAGCAATTGCGACGAAGAGCTGCGTGCACAAATTGCTGTCCAATGTGTTAACGCAAAGTTCACCCACACCTTGCACGCAGCATTCGTAGACCTAAAGTCTGCTCTCGCGCCGAAAAACATAGTTTTGGAAAAACTTGGTCATTGTGGGGCGGATCAATCCATGCTGGGCCTCCGGCAGCAATGCTCTAAGTCAATTCGAGCACTCAGGATGATGGGGTTTGCAAGCGTGACCCTTTCGGGCAAACTACCGGATGCTCTCAGGGAGACAATGTTAGCCCCTCACTTTTCTTCGTTTCTCTGAATGATCCTCCAGAAGACGTCAAGGATCTTCACAACACCGTCGGCGTAGCACTGTATGCGGACGACATCCTCCTATCCAGTAGGGTTCGGACGGGTCTTCAAGGCACTCCGAACAACCTTGCAGTGATTTTGCTTCAACTACCAGCTAGCGTTAACATCGTCAAGACAAAAGCGACCAAGTTCCAAGCAGGAGGGCGATTTTCCACCCACGATTGGCCGGTGATACTCAGAAGTTCGGTAAGCGTTTCTCCGAGAAGTTGCAACAAGTACCTAACAGTTTCTACAATACGATGGCGATGAGGTCCCAGTCCTGGAAGCCCCCCCCCCCCCCCCCCGCCCCCTCCCTGCAAGAGCTCCGTCATCTGCTCAAGCTCAATATGCTGCTCTGGGTTTCCATCGCAAGCTGTGTAGACGTCAGGATTTCAGTGGGTCTTAAGAGGGCTGCATCTGCAACTTTTGCGCCGATGGGTGTACACTGTATCATGCTGATGCAGCCGAGGTTCGATATACTATATCGAAACCACACACATTTATATATATATCGCTGTGACCGTCGATAAGCGTTTACCGTCGAGGTGCCACCTATATATATATATATATATATATATATATATATACAGAATCGTTTGTCATCGTCGAGACGCGTTCCGCGGCCCCCGAAACCTGAACTTGTAAATCGACCATCAATGACTCATCACTGTGCAGGGCTAGCGTGATATTGAATGGCTGGTCCGGCTACGGTGGTCAAGGTTCGCGCGACAACGCCCACGAATAATCGTACAGCAGCTCTTATAGAAAAAGCAGCATCAGCCAGAATAACTCCTCTCTATACATCTTAAATACAAGGAAAGCAATAATTACCTTGTAAATATCTCTAAGTGGTAAAAGCTTAAAGTCTTGAAAGCACTTACGAACCGAATCGCTACGGCGTAGGTCAAAAACTGGCCTGAGGGCATCATTCTGTGATGACATCCGCTCTTTGAGTTATACCCCTATTACGAATTCTCCAAATAGGAGGTATCACAACAAAGAATTGGCACTAATAGCATTTTATGCACCATAAGAACACCCTCCACAGGCACTCCTAGTTTTCGTAGACAATGAATAGAGCATCTAAGTGAGCATGCCATCTAAGCGTCTTATGTAAAGTTAAGCACAGACATTTGATAGTAGGGGAGAGTGTTACTTCCGTCCCATTGAGCTTCAGCATTTGCACCTGCGTAGCCCTTTTCGCAGGGCGAAGCAATAGCTGAGTCCAGTTATTTTGGTTGCATTTATCAGCAGACCGCATTTTTCAAACATAAGAACAGCATACTCCCCTACTTACACGGTTCGTTCAAACGCGCCGTAATGTAAATCGTGGTGCAAGCAGCAACATAGGGTCATGCAATGGATCGTCACTATTTGCTAAGGAGATTCGAGGGAGACAGTAGCCATTGTCGTAACTATCTCATTGCTCAATGTTTTTATTTTTTAATTTACTAATGAGTTTCTACAGTCCACACCGTTGTGTAACTTTCGATATGTCAAGCCATAGAACCATTTTGCAGATGCAAAGCAGAATCTCATCGACAGACAACTCGAACCCAGTCGGGCCTAATTGTTATCTACCTTATCGACATATGCCCAAGGACTCGGTGGGTCGATTGGCCGTTTCCACAGCGAGGCAACGGAGTGGTAATTTCCTCTTCCAAGTTGAGAGATATTTGAATGACGGGATCCTTGTTAATAGATGGAATTGGGAAATCTTGGAAATGAGGGCAGACGCAGATTCACATATACGTGTTGTGAACAGCGGCGATACGACATTGGACACTCAACCCGTCATATATATATATATATATATATATATATATATATGCAGGCACGCCAACATATTCGGTGTCTGTACAGTACGGCAGTGACAGAGTGACAACAAGCAGACTCCACATAACCACTGGCCAGACCGGGCAGTAAGCGAATGCACCTTACTTGTCGCTTGCTTGCATAGATCGATGGAAATCGATCGACCGGAAAATTTCATTGTTTAAGACCAACAATAAACAAATAATTATAGTCCTCTGGCTCAACTGGCAAATGCCAAAGTGACGCACGAATGAATCGCCACGGAAAATTAGAATCACTACTCCAACCGTGTCGTCAACGCGTTATATGCACTACCCGTCACATTACTATATACAGACAGATGGGTGGATACTGGCTTGAAACGCCTTTAATAGAAACAAAATCACAGCGTATATAATTAGTAATACTACTACTACTACTAACTACTACTACTACTACTGCTAATAATAGTAATAATAATAATAATAATAATAATAATAATAATAATAATAATAATAATAATAATAATAATAATAATAATAAAATAATAATAATAATAATAATAATAATAATAATAATAATAATAATAATAATAATAATAATAATAATAATAACCGGCAATAGGTTTCATTTCACTAACGACCAACACAGCGTCCGTCAAGCAGAGATCAAATTAGCAGAGGGCGATATTCGTTCTGCTGCTCGAGCGCTGCTGTCCTCAGACACATTGGCACCACACAATGAACATACCGAGTCTGAGCTACGGAACAAACTCCCAGTTACTCCACCTGGGTGTCAAGAACAGTTAGACCTCCTGCAACAGCCCGCCACTCATTTTTGAGACCATTCGATCTTTCCCTTTTGCAAGTGGAGCCGGTTTAGACGGCCTATGGCCTCGACATCTTCGGGACATCCTTAGCCAGACGATCTCATCTTCAGAGCGTCTACTGAACGAACTGGGCATTTTTATGGCTAGAGTGCTCAATGGGGCTTTTTTATCGTTCTATCAACCTGTTTTCTACAGTCCAAATTTAACTGCCCTCCGAAAGAAGGATAATTCCATTAGGCCCATAGCATGCGGACTAACTCTACGAAGAATGGCTATACAGATCGCGATGGCTATGAACAAACGGGCCATTGTTGCTGCGGTTTCACCCCATCAAATGGGTGTTGTTATTAGAGAAAAAGCAGAGGCTACTGTACACGCTCAAGCGCTTTTCTGGAAACAGGAGGTCCAACAAAAGTACTAGTCAAACTAGACTTCCAAAACGCGTTTAACACAATAAGAAGAGACAACCTTTTTGATAAAGTAAAGAGAAAAGCTCCACGACTCTATCCAATGATATGGCAGAATTATAAAGAACGATTGGAGAGATTATAAAGAACTTGGAACGCAGATATGACTAAAGAGTCGCAAACTGGCATTTAGCAGGGAGACCCACTGGAACCAGCCTTGTTTTGCCTCGGCATTTCTGATCTGGTATCAAGCCTAGAAAGCCCTTTCAATGTCTAGTACCTAGACGATGCTGTCTTAGGAGGTCACGCAAATGTCGTGACAAGGAATTTGCAGACTATATTGAACTTCGAGGAACCGGGAGGACTGACCCTCAATGCGACCAAATGCGAGGTTTTAGCAGTCGGAGGGACCCCTCAAGATCAAGCGCAAGCTACACACGCAATCATGGAAGCACTTCCTGGGATATCTCGTTTAACTCAGGGTAACCTAGATGTTCTAGGTTCTCCTGTAATGCCCGAAGGAATTCCAAGCGCTCTCGATGCTAAACAAGAGACTCTGTTAAAGATTCGCCTACAATCGACAAGTATGCACCTGCAGGTAGCTCTGTGCCTGTGGAGACACAGTCTTGGTTCACCAAGACTTGTCTACATGCTACGAACATGTCAGACTCTGAAATATATGGAAGGTCTTGGAGCCTACGACGGGACCACCAGAGACATTCTAAGCGAGATACTGAACATTAACTTAAAAGTAAACACGTGGGAGAGAGCTAGCCTTCCTATCGAGAGCGGATGTCTTGGAATAAGGAGAGCCACAGATCTAGCTGCAGTGTGCTATGCTGCATCTCTGAATAAATTTGAGTTCCTAGCAGAATCACTCATTGATGAGGAAGCAAAGATTGAACTAAAAAAGCAACAATGGTGCCGAATACCACAGTCAGGAGTCAACTCGATCCCGGTCCCATGAGAGAGCACGTGAGTCAACATTTTCTTGACGCTTACAAAACTAAGAAGTCCACACGAGATATAATGAACAGCCTAACATCGGCACGAGAGCGTGCCGTCTTTCCAGCGGCTCAACATCCCTTCAGCGGGGGCTGGCTTCAAGCGCTGTCCTCCCGTCAGCTTGGCACCATGCTGGACCCAACTTCCTTCCGCATGGTGTCAGCCCTCAGGATAGGAGCCCCCGTCTACCAGATACGCTTATGTCTGTCATGCGGCCAACCTGTTGACTCTGACGGTCTACACCCGTTAAGCTGTCTGAAAAGTCTTGGCAGACCCACGAGACACGCTGAACTCAACCCATAGTAAGAAGAGCTCTTAGAAAAGGAATTATTATTATATTATTATTGGAAAATAACTCGGTTCCAGCTGGGTTCAGTGGGCTATTGAATACTTCCTGAACCTTAACTAACTTACATATATTATGCATCGTCGCCAGCAATTAAGTTTCGGTACCCGAAATTATTTGAACCGCTAACTAGCGCCACCGTCACGTATATGTAGTATCGGTGTTAAAAAATCGAATCCGTGCGACCTGAACCATTTCAGTTGGTCGATGTTTATATTTTTATACATACATTTGCATAGCCTAGCTTCATATGCCAAAGGGCCAAATAGGTCAACAGTGTTTTGTTCTAGCTTTTCACTAATGATTATGATATATATTTATTTTTCGTGTATTACAATATGTATGTGGAGCACATTTGTTCTAGCTATAACGGCTAACTTGGCACAGTCTCTACTGGAAGTCGGTGAAGCTGTGCGCGCATTCCTGTACCGGTGCGCACTCTCTCTACCTCTCTCTCTCTCTCTCTCTCTCTCTCTCTCTATATATATATATATATATATATATATATATATATGTATATACGTGAACCAGCATTTAATTGACGCTTACACAACTTAAGAAGTCCTCAAAATAAATTATGAGTAAGCTTACATCAACAAGGGAACGTACAGTCTTTTTTGTTTTGTTTTTACATGGGGGGATGGTGATGCACCATCTCTTTTTATCGAGACATCTGTGCTCCCGTTTTTTTTCGATCATGGTCGATTTTATAATCCACTCCGGCATTTACCGTGTTTAAATTGGGAACCATGAAAACCAATTTAGGAGTGGCCGGTCTGGGTCTCGAACCCAGGCCTCCCGAATGCAATGCAAAGGCTTTTGCCACTAAGCCATCTTGCTCGGTTTTAACTTCTAGCTGCTTATGAACCCTTTCGCGGGAGCTGGCGCAATGCGCTGCCCTCCTTCCGGCTCGGCACCATGCTGAACTCCAACTTCTTCGGCGTCGTGTCGATCATTAGGATAGACGCCCCAGTTTATCAGTTTTTTCGCGGCTGCCGTGCGGCCAACCGATAGACTTTAACGGTCAGAGTCACCCGCTAAGCTGTTTACGGCAGACTTACGAGACACGTAAGTCTAGTCCGAAAACGTAGATTTTGCACAAATATGTAGGAGAAAAAAGGCAGAGAAACTCTTTTTATAAATTTCATTCTCTCTTCTAAACAAGACGTTTCCGCTCCCTCCTTCCATTGGGAAAATTGTTTTCTTGCCGAGTTCTACCACTCTTATATAAGTATGTATTCTTATGAATAACCCTGTATATATACGTGTCATTGGGTAGTGATGTGTTTGCTTAAACCATTGACCATAGGACTCACATCCTTTTTTTCAACATATATTAATTGGCAAAATGCACGATGCGCACCGAGCGTCGTTTTTAAAGCCAGAGTAGAGTGGGACTCACAAACCCACTAAAATCTAGTTGACAATTTAACAAATGTCTAAACTCGACGCGGAGACAAACTTTTTTTTACCAATTCCGCGAATTTTCTTACGTTAACCAGAATTCATAATCCCCGAAGAGCACCTTTACAAAGACTTGGCAGGTCTAGCGACTCCTCAGTCTTAGGTTTTGAAACAGTAGCTCTCGCTCATTGCACCGTTCCTAGCAGTGCCTTACATTGCCAGACTCTCCTGAGTTGCACGTACGGCAGTTTTTCCTTTATCGGTAAAAGCAGCTACCATGGCCTGTAGGCATTTGCACGAGTGGTATGTGGAGATATATATGCCAAACTTCGCGCCAATCGGTGGCGGCATTTATAGTTTGAGTTTTTTAGGTGAAGAAATCCGGTTCAGTGATTCCTTAGGAGCCAACACTTAAGGAGCAACGAATCTGCGTCGAGTCCTGTGTTAAAAATCAAATCATATGTTATAAAGTGGTGGGAACGTTACAACCCGCTTATGGTGATCCAGTAGTATCCTATGTAGACGTAGTACCGTCTATTTCGCTACGAACGTCAAGAAACTAAAGATGGCCCCCCGTTCGGGAAGGTCGTCGACGTCAATAACAGAAGGAGATGTTAAAAAATCGTGATTTCAAACTTAATATTCGCCCAATTACTATCAAGTAAAGAGCCGAGGAATTGAAAATATCGTATGGATCAGTTATAGCAGTCCAGACGTGTGTGGAAGGCTGGAAGCGAAGTTTGTTCCATAAATGTTGAATTTTCTTTAAATGAACGCCCGTCGGGAAATGTATGAACCGAGCCTTTAGACGGTAGCAGAAGACCCTGTGTTGCCTTAAAGAGTGATTACAGAAGACAAGTCATGACTATATAGTGTATACGACATCCAGACCAAAGCCCAATTTCCCCGTGATGTTTTCAAGGAAATTCCAGACAGAGCAGATCCAACATCAAATTTCGTTTGGCTGTGTTTTTTCCAACTACAAAGGAACCATCTTCCACGATTTTTTGCCAGCTTGTTTTCCGGTCAATAGGGAATACTCGTGAAAAAATCCGACACAGGGGGTCTGAACTTTGGGCAAACGACTTTTGGAATGGTCCCTCACGACAATGCACCGGCGCGCATCGTTACTGGTTTCCGATTACCTTCTAAAAATCGATTTTTATATTTCCGCAACCTCGCTACTCGTCGAACCTGGTTTAGCGCGACCTTTGGCTGTTTACACTGATAGAAACAAGTTAGAGGGACAACTTTCGGGACTATAGAGAATATGAAGAAAAATCCGGAAGCGCGACTCGACTCTAAAAGAAGCGTTTAAATTTTTCGAAGAGGGGAATATAATGCGGCGCAAGTGCATTGCAGTGGACGTAAGCTACTTTGAATAGCGAATGAAAACTATCTGAAAGGTTAAATAAAAAATATTTCTTACAAAGATGTATCATAACATTTCGGCCCGCCCTATTTTCCAAAAGAATGCCCTGTTCCCAGAATTTCTGCGGCTGTGACAAAAGCCAACCCTCCACTGTGCTTTGACCGATTTGGTTGTCACGATGTTTCATACCTTATTGTTTGAACCCACTATATGAAGACGAGACTGTGTTCGTAAATTAAGTGCACTCATTTTGGTAGGGTGGTGGAACTTGTTCAAAAAATATTTTTTTGGAATGAAGGCATCATTTCGATGAAAAAGGCGAGGGGGCTAAAATATCTTGCTCATGAGACAAGGTGCAATCACTATCATATGTTATGCTATTTTGGATGGTCTGACATCACTTCGATCAAAAACAGATAGAAGAGAAAGTAGTAGAAACTTAGTATTATGATCAACGTCCATAGAACAACCACTCGAATGTACCCTTTACAGGAGTAATTTTTCTGCCATGTCAATGGAGCTCCTTTCTATGGTATGCTTAGCGTAAACCGTTGTCGCCTGCTCCCGGCTGTCGGACTCCCATAGGGTCCCGTAGTACCCGAGAAAAGACATTAGTGGCTGGTTTGCGGTCAGTATCTGGCGATATGGTACCAAAACGATCCCTTCAATGTTAGCATTCCTGTAGTTATTCGATGGACGATGACCGTAATACTAAGTTTTCAAGCCGTTGAACTTAGAAGTTGGAAAAGTGGATATCCCGGGATGAGCAGAATTTTCCTGCCGAACATGGCGCATTGTTTTGTTCCTTCTCTCATTCTATTAGGAGAACCATTTTTAACATCTCTCAAAGAAACACTCTATATATCAAACCAGTAATTTAATATATTTAATTATGAACGGTGGGAGCATAACAATTGAGTATCTGCGATATATATATATATATATATATATATAAGGCCGAGCAATTATAGAGTGCTCGACTTGTAGCGATCTTCACAAGCTCTTGCCCAGTGAGTTAATCAAATATATGCTCGAACTCGCGCACGCGCATATATACGCTCACTTCGCGGATAATTTGCCCTGTCCTTTACAATTGAATAAATAATACGTTCTATATATATAGTGTGAAATAAATAAATGTAAATGTAATCGAGTAATTATATATTCGTATCTATAAACTTTCTTTGCCCGTCCTTACAATATATATATATATATATATATATATATATATATATATCTTGCAATAGAGCCAATAGAGATAAATTAAATATATGAGCACTCCAAATTTTTTTTATATACATTTGTACCTTGTGCATATTTCAGTAGGGTCGAGCAATATATATATATATATATATATATATATATGTATATATATGTATATATATATATATATATATGTATATATATATGCAACGCTTCTCTACCTAACCTACATGTTTCCAGACTAACGGATCACAGTTGAGACGGTCTTTCAACAAGCGCTACGTTCAGACACTTTGGCATTTTATAGTAGCTCTCCCCCCCCCCCCCCCCTACAGGTACAGCCTGGCCGGGGGCCAACTAATCTCGAGAGGTGTACAACTCAGTTCGTTGAGTGAGTAGCAGGGAAACATCAGTGTAAGGAAACTGCCAGGACAAATAATAGCCACATACATACACAATGACACCGATCCGAATGACAACACTGGTATAACAACGCTGATGGGGGGGGGGTCACTAGCGGTCATCCTGCGATCGCTTAGGTGTCTGCGTGAGTTGGTAAGCTGTGTTTCAGCTTGACTGTGACTTTGGCAGCTGACTCTCTATCTGGCTGTCAAACTGTGTCTCTCACCTCGATTATAGGAGAGCTGCTGTTCGGCGGGGAGGAGGGCCAGTGGCCGAAGCGAGCCCGTGAGGTCAGTGAAGAAGTTTTGCGCAAACAGTTGAGGCAGACAAGCGTCAAGTTGGATGGTTGGTGAGGAGCGTACTACTCGTATTGTAGTAGTTGTAGCAGTAGTAGTAGTAGCAGTAATAGTCGTAACGAAGTCGTGTCGGCTGGTGTTGATGCTGCTGCTGCTGCCGCCGGTATATAGCAAGATAGATCCTTTGCTTCGTGAGCACCGCGCCTCACCGCTCTAGGTCACTGAGATGAGGTAACAATCTTAGCGCGCTTCGACCCTCACCCTCTAGTTTTCCAGGTCAAACACGCGGCGGCAGCGCAGGCGAAAGAAGCAGCTGCAGCAGCAGCGGCAATAGCGAGATGGCAACCTCACAACAACAACAACAACAAAAGCGCGACCACCGCTGGCCGCTTACCCCAATGAAGGCGCGCGCGTTCGCGACTTCAGCCCGTAGGGGTGGTCAAAGGCGGCGAGGATTTTTGCGGGCGATTTTGCGTAGGTACTACAGCGAGGCTTTCAGCTGATGTCTGAGGATGACTTCAGCGACGGCAGCAGCAGCGGCGGCGGCGTCAACGATGGAAACGATGAATGCGATGAAGGCAGCAACAACAACAACAACAACAGCAGCAGCAACAACAACAACAGCGATGAAGAAGAGGTGATCGAAGACACTGAACACACACTGACAATAATGAACTCGCCAACGAGCGAGCACACCCAACAACAACAACAACAACAATAACAACAACGATGGCCTCACTCTCCAACGACAAAGAGGACGAGGCGGCCAACACCAAAAAACAGCAACATCAACAACAACAACAACAGGTTTCTCTACTCGACAAAGTTGTCGTTCTCTGTCGACAAGGAACACTCAACAGAAGTCAAGTCCTTCAACTACTAGCGATTTGAGTCATTAGAGACCGATTACGGCACAACTGCTAGAGACAGTTATTATTAGTCGCGGGTCACGCACAGTCGGTGGCACCGCAGTACCACGCTAGAGCCGCCGGTGGCACCGCAGTACCACGCTAGAGCTGCCGCTGCCATCGCAAATACTCGAGATGTATCGAGGTGAGGTCGAGCGACGAAGTCAAGGCCTTGCGCAGGCCGAGAGGCTTGCCGCCCGCCACGGAGTTCTCTTTCTCAACTCTGGCCCTCACTCAATAAACGTGGTCATGATAGTAGTAGTAGTAGTACTAGAAGTGAAAGAATTTATTCGTATTGTTGTTGTTGTTGCTGCTGTTTTTGTTGTTGTTGTTGTCGCTGTTTTTTTGTTGCTGTCGCTCTTTCTCCTGCTGCTGCTGCTGTTGTTGCTATTGTTGGTGTAGATATCGACACCTGTCAGAGAGCTATTTCTCCTAAGCGGTTAGCTCGATGATATTGTATGACTTATCTATAAACATAGGTGTTTTACTACAATGATATATATATATATATATATTTTTTTTTATATACACCATACATATGGTGCAA
The DNA here is from genome assembly GCA_003439945.1 of Dermanyssus gallinae. Lineage (NCBI taxonomy): Eukaryota > Metazoa > Arthropoda > Arachnida > Mesostigmata > Dermanyssidae > Dermanyssus > Dermanyssus gallinae. The sequence continues at coordinate 36,875 of QVRM01006314.1, forward strand.
TAAATAAATGATGATGATTGTTGGTGTAGATGGAGCTGCTGCTGCTGTTGCTGCTCTGCCGCCGCTGCCTATAACCGCCTATGTCGTACACCTATGCGAATATGATTTGTTAATCGATTTGTATTAAATATGAATACGTATTAGAATAATTAGTATTGTTTTATTATATGTATGAAATTGTTCTCCAGTACCATTTACACTTGCTGTGTGCGAGATTTGAACCTGTGTTTTATTAAGTGCTCGCATGTTCATGTTTCCCACCACCACCACGGTAGACTGACGATTCTAATCGTGGGCGCGCGGAAGAAGATGGTGGTGCGAGAGTTCTCTGTTGTTGATGATGATGATGACGACGACAACTACGACTTGACTGGGCCGTTCGCCTGGCCTGGGTCGGTCGGTCGGTCGGGCCGGGAGGGTGTTTGCCCCTCGCTCCTCGCCTCAGCATGCGCGCCGCGCCGAGCCGCGCCGTCTCCTTCAGGCCGAAGGAGGCCGACGGAGAGCCAATGATGACGCCAGTGGAAAGGTTCCACTGCGACGAGAAGGGGAAAATGATGATGAGGGGGAATGATGATGATGATGATGATAACGATAACAAACGACTTCGTGAGACCACTCGTAGCGAAGGAGACAGCCTCACAGCCTCACAGCTGAGCTTCGGACGACCGCGGGAGAGCCCTACGAGACTGGAACGCGAACGAAATGTTCTGCTCTGCTGCTCGGAACGCGAACGAAATGTTCCCCTCTTGTTGTGTTGTTGTGTTGATGATGTTCACACACGGCGAAGTGGCGGCGGATGTTGTTGTTGTTGTTGTTTGTTGCTGGCGCATGACAACATGCTGATGATGATGATGATGCTGCTGCTGATGATGTTGATGTATTGATGTTGTTGATATTAAGGGTCGATGTATTGATGTTGTTGACGGTAAGGTCGATGACCGCTCGCGGCCGCTTAAACAGTTTGAACCGAGTTGGAACCGCTTGTCAGCTATGTTTCCTAGCCGATTAAGCCCATAGAGATAACGTTTTATGCAATATGTTGCCTTCGATGATGACGCCACCGCCGTATTATATTTATGTTCTCTCTCGATATATATATATATATATGTATATTCCGCAAAAGTATTAAAAACCTACCAAGACGGCATCGGTGATTTTCGCCGACTTCACGGTAAATAGCCACACATTCCTGATATCAACTGCAGTTGTTAAATTAGTCATTTGGTAAATGATCCTGTGAAAAAAAATGACTAATAACAACAAGATGAAACCAAAAACAACCGTATTTATGAAAAGCGCGATGCGCTCTGTTATGTAGATGTCAAATTTTAGGCGCTAATAAAGATCGAACATGGGTTTTGAAGAATTGAAACCGCATGCATCATTAAACGGCTTCTACGAAATAGTGAATAAAATTACTTCCACTTGAAGGACATTTAAACTCGCTTCAAGATACGACCAAAATGTTAAATTGATAGTTCCAAAACTCAACTTAATGAAGCGGAGAACTGAAGAACGTTCGGCTGCACGATCTCGGCGCCGTCACTTCCGTTCTGTAGTTCGGCAGCTATCAGACTCATAACCAAGCCTGTCTCTCAAGTAAAGAGTAAAAAAACCAAGTAAAGAGTTTCTCATCCTTCAACGAGTGACACTGCTTACTGTGTGAGAGCCAATAACAACAAGCTTCGAAGACCTGCACACCTCGTATAGAGAGACCCGTCCAGGTCATTGCTTTTGTTGTTTTTAGCTTTACTATACTTGGTTCAACGAATATACGAGCCAATCCTCTCTTTCGCGCTTATTGTTGTAGTTGTTAGCTAAAGTTTAACCACGTCCACGGAATTGCTTTCGCGCTGCTTTTTTGTTCGGACCCCATGAATTTAAATGTGCAACGGCGGGGATCAAACCCGTTCACCCGTGTGTCTCCTCCGGTCACAAGGTGCCGCACGCGAACGCAACACGCCACCGGGCTCGACGTATCAGCCAATGAAGCATTTCCTTCATTTAGCTTACTGGCAGCTTCCATTGAGAGACGAGTTCGGGCAGAGCTCGAGCCATGCCGCTAGGCCATGCTGTCCAGCTACTTTTTCTAGCAGCTGCAAATTTAACTTCGAATCGCCTCTTAGAGGACAGACGGTGAGGCGAAGACTGCATAATTTTAGGTCCTAAATGCTCATAGCTATACGGCCATAGCTGCCGTCATGGACTTGCCGAGCTTGCCGACAAGCACGAATGCAGTTTACGCAAAATCGCGATCATTCGACCATCGATCAGTGGCGGACTGCTCTCTTCTTCGACGCGACAGAGGATGTCGCGATTTATGGCAACGGTAGGTGTCAACTGCAGTGTACCTGCAACGACGAGAACTGTCGTTTACGCATTGTTGCGTTGAAGCGTACCAATTAAAATGATACGCTTCATAGCGTAGGTAGGCAGCAATTCAATTATAACAGTTTTTTTAATATCCCTTGAGTATCCCATTATATCCTATTTTGAGTATCCTTTGAGTATCTCATTATATCCTGTTGTGAGCATCCAATATCCTTAAGCAGGAGAACACAATATCGTGAAGAAGAGGTCGAACTGCCTAAAGATACGTAAATGTGAATCTTTATTAAGAGGGGGCTAGGAACAAAAATGCAGAATGCACATCCTTTGGTCTGGGTTGTGTGGGGCTTTCAAACCTACTAAAAACCTGGTAATCCCCTAACCTGCATGACCGGAATATTTGTGACCCTGACACCCCACTTCGTGATTTATCGAGGTACTGTTGGAGATAACTTCATATTCTTGCAGGACAATGTTCGGCCGCACACAACGGCAGCTTTTCGGAGGTACCTGGCAGAAGTTGGAATGAGATTGAAGGAGTGGCAATAGCAGTTTATTCTCCCAATCAAAATGCCATAAAATCAATGCGGGACGGGCGGAAACGATAAGTTAAATCCATAACTTCGACTCCAGCAACACTTCCTAAAATTGTGAATGTTGTCCGCGATGGCTAGAGTAATATCCCAGAGCAGTTAATTGACGAGTTAACTAGATCAATGCTGAATTGCATGGCGGCCGTATAAATACACACTATAAACGAATTGTATTTTACAATGAAAAACATAATACATACCAACCATGTTCGACCATGTATATATATATATATATATATATATATATATATATATAACAACAACACTGCGACTCCCTTATTACCTAATTGATGGGCAAGGATGTGCAGCGACTCGGACTGCTTTTACGTTGTCTACTTCGATTTCAGTCAGCGTTCGGGTCAGTCACGCCATCCAAACTGCTTTAGATTCTACCACACTTCAGAATTGGGCAACACATAACAAACTGGCTAAATGCGTTTGCTTCAAAACAGAGCTTTCGGGGTTTGGCAGAAAATGGGCAGTTTTCTACAGTGGATCGAGTGTTGTCCGGCTGTACGCAGGGAATAATTATCGGACCACTGATGTAAACTATATATCTGACTCACTGAAACATACAGAAGTTCCACAACGAGCTGAAGTCAAACTGTACGTAGATCGTAGTGAAGGCCGTGCTGTCGATTCCGCACCAGAAAATAGGTGAATAGGTAGGTACCAGTATGAGGAATGTTGTCACGAGGGTCTCTCAACGTGCAAGTTGGATTATTCGACCATTTGCTGTGCGCTCATATGCCAAAGCCTGTCTAGAACGAGTGAAAAAGAATAAATTCACGAAACGAATTTTTCTGTCATACTGGCCGGTGTCATGTGCATATTGCCCACACATCACCTGGAGCTACACTATCCTGGGTCAGAGGGTGGTGCTTCAGGTGAGAAAGACCCCCGCGTCTATTCGTCGAAACACGATCAACTCACGCCAAGCAAGCAAAAAGGTGTGCTCCTGTGTTCATCGCTCGCAAGCGCTGCATCCGCGATCTATGCGCATCATGGAGGATCTCTACGCATATCCATGAGTGCTAGGTGACAGCAAATACACCCTGCCCAACATGCAGAATATAACCACCACTTATTGACCACATAACATCCATGCAGATATGCTAAAAATATGTTTTTCTCTACCGTGAATAATGCGTTTAAGTCATGTTTTGATTGACAACAAGGCCAAACATATTCGAGGTCCTTGCAAAATTTTTCTGGTTTACATGCGCTGCGTAAATATCAGTTTCGAGCACCGATAGATGAATGCAGAGTAAAAGTAAAGTATCGTTACCACAGGCAATCGTCTTGCAGAAAGTACCCGACGAAATTTACATATATATATATATATATACAGGGTGAGCAGCAGAGAGCTGGTGTTTTGATTCCCTCGCGTTTAACTTGCGTGTAAACTTGCAAACGAAACCACTCGTGTGGAGATTGTTAGCAGAATGTCTAAGGTTAATTCCGTAATGAAACAATGCAGTACTAGGCATCGTGTTTGTTTTAATTTAAAAAACAAAAAGTTTTACTAAATTGGTCGTTTGTTGGCGGCAGTTAGCAGTCCTTTCCGAAATTTTCGAGCCACTTCCTCAAAAGGAGACATTGACTAACCGGCAAGACCACGGATTCAAACTCATTAGGCCTCTTTCATGGAATTTTGTAAAAGAAGCGTCTACAGGGACGCCCCCAAATCAACTCCTGAGCTGAAGGAGCGTATTCGCAAAGTTATTGCCAAAAAACACCACAGAACGTGTCAAAATGTCGGCTAGAACTATGCCTCCTGCATGTGGCAAGAGGACATTCGCCAGGGGTTGTAGTCCGCACGTAACCTTAAACCCCCAGCTTTATCGTAAAATAACAATAAACTAAAAAACATCATTAAACGTCTTTCCTACTCAAAACACCAGCGCTCCGATGTTTACCCTGGGTGCGGTCTTGAGGGGTGTGCTCTTGGCCCTTCAAGATCGTAAGATGGCTTCTCCTATTGTCCAGTTCAACTGGTTCTGCCAGTTGCGCATGAGAGCGCGCGAATGTTCTCGGCTGATTTTTGTATCTTATGCCTGCTTGTATGTCTTCGGTTTCGTGTATATTGCTAGAGAAATTTACAATGTGGTGATCTTAACTGTCGGCTTGACAAGCCAAGATGTTTAAGAACGGTTTCACTACTCAACGCCTTGGCATCTTGCAGTATGTGGGTTATATTCACAGCTGAAGATTCGACCTTCGTCGTGCCTCAGAAACAATCTACAGTTGACATGTTCGCCATTAATGCTAACCCGTGTAATGTAAGGCACAAGAGAAGACTCTGGCGTTTGGTGCAAGGTGCCACGTACCCGCTGCAATGGAAATACCAATTCAGCCGCGACCTAGACATCGCGGGCGGCCTCGTCGCATAATGGTATAAGCAAGAGTGCGCTTCTTGCAAACATTATTTGATTCAAGCATAAATTCTAGCAAAAAAAATTCGTAAGGACTACAATTCTTCCATAGTATCCGGTACCCTCATAAACTATCACTGGACGTTGCCGTTAATATCTTCAACCTGAAAATTGCGCATACTGCTTTTTATAGTATCTAGTAAATAAGGTTTTATATATTGAAGTTAAACTTTAAGGCACTTAATCAAGTTAAACCCACTTTTCTGAAGAAGGCGCTAAGAATCCACCGCACTAGTCTCGACAGACAAATCGACAGAAGGTAGACGTTTTACCAAAAACGGCAGCCTTCGACAAGCACATATCTGAATAGGAGAATAAGATGGCAGACATTACCCCGCTCTTTTATGAAACCCAGGCAATGACGTGTAGTTCGTGGAAGCGCTGCAATTATGAGAATAGACATATAATCGCACGATTTGCTGCACAAAGCTTCCACATGAAGATCTGTATTCCGGAGAAGATCCATGAAATGTCCTCGCTATGCTTGTGTGCAAATTCTGCGGGCGACAGTGTGGTTTATATACCGCCAACAATGTAAAAAAGCAGCCCGTTTTTTAGAACCGTGATAAATGTACGTATATGTGAATGTGTGTTTTCTCTGTACGCGCAATATTGTAAACCAACCATCGGTCAATAAAGCTAAGCATTAGTGTAAATTATTCGACTTTGTATAATATTGGGTTGGGCACTCATTATTTATTATATTAGAAAGAATGATTCCCCTGCCCAGATGGAAAACGCAACACTTGTGAAGAGATATGGTTAATCCCAGTTTCGCCGTCCACCTAATAAAGTCCGCAGCGCCATCTTGAAGAATCTTGTGTTCTTTTACGGTCCTCACAGGTGCGGTCGTCAACATAGATCTTTCGTCGTATTTTCGTCGTGAAAATACGCGTTACTGAGTCTATATATAGCATGTACACTAGGCTGCTAAAGACGGTGCCCTGTGGACATCCTGAGAGCACTTACACCTTGCAAACTCAGACGAAAAGCCCGTCTTCACTCTAATAGTGCATGATCTAAGAAAGTCGGACACCCAGAATCGGAAGCAAGGTTCAACTCCCATTAATGACAGGACTGCGATGGTGTTGTGATCGACGTTTTCAAATGCACCCTTTAGGTCGAAGAAAGGCGCTCCAAATACTTCGTTACCACTCCTGGTTCATCATGTTGGTAGACATCCGGATGGGAGGTTACCGCAATGATGGCAAAAATTGGCCTCAAGGTATAGGTCTTATAAAAGTGAAGTTCCGCAGAACCTCGCGGAACCTACGCTTTTATAACTCATATATATATATATATATATATATATATATTCCATCAGACTTGCTGGGATACACACACTATTACATAAAAAAAAATTACATAAAAAGGTATTTTGCAAACTGCTATCTACATACAGATTGTGCGTCATCACCCCGTCGCCCACAGGATCAAACCCGTGGCCCCTTATTACATCATGCATACAGAAGTGCAGGCTATCTCTACTCTACTATCAGCCTCTATCTCTACTCTACTAAACACCTAAACACTCGTATAAGGTCTGGAGATAGCGCACGACTCTCTTAACGGTCCACACAAGATGCGGCACGCACGCACGGACATAACGGACATTTAATTTTAGTTATTTTGATATTTCACCTATTTTTCTAGATGACTTAAAAAGTTTCGGAAATGCATGATTTAAGTGCGTATGTGGCAGCTTACAGCGTGTAGTGTGAAACTCAGTAATCCTTTCAAACCCCTCAAGCTCATAAATGTACGGCATTACTTCGACAAACCCAACTAATAAATTACGGACGGTAAAAAAATGTTGTGATTATCAAAATATAACTCTAATGAAATAGATTTATGAATACTTGGCCAAACGTATACAGTATCCTGGATACCCGGGTGTCAATCAATGTATTGCCGTCGAGACAGGGACAGAGATGAATGACGGAGAACGGCAGAGACGCCTCTCTCGCGGCTTTAAATCAAATGCCCAGCCTATGGGGGACAATCCGAGTTTAGTAGGTTTGTGAGTCAAACACTTGTAACGCAGGCTGCTAGTGTCGCATATGCACCATGCATTGCCAAAACCTTCCATTAAAACAAGTGTAGCGGACTATTAGATAGGCCATTAGCAAAACAAACCATACTATTGTAACATTCTTATTCTTCATATTACATATCTTGAGTATTCTTGTTCTTCATATTACATATCTTGATTATTCTTGTTCTTCATATTACATATCTTGAGTAAGCCCCTTCAATCTGCTTTGGTTGCTGCTGGGTCCCATGCTTTGCCACTTTTAGTCGTTAGCTCTTGGTGAGCAAAGACAGTGCCACCATAAGCCAGCTATAGAGTTTCTAGACTCTCCACCACTTTATATGTAATAGCGGCTCGGTCAATCGAACATCATTACCATCATGATCAGTTACGCTGTGGACAAAGATATCAATGTAATCCCGTTGGAAACACACGTCTATTTTAGACAAACCGAGTATCGATACAGATGAGGACATAAAGCGGCACGGCAAATAACGACTGGCGGAAGAAGGAGAAGAGGAAATCGTAAAAGAGCCCAGTTCTGTTGCTATGTCATTCTGTCCTTCCTCCCCCATTATCGTAATTTCCTTATTCTTCCGTGAGACCGAGCAAGGTGGCTTAGTGGCAAAGCCTTCCATTTGGGAGGACTGGGTTCGAGACCCAGACCGGCCACTCTTAAATTGGTTTGCATGGTTTCCAATTTAGACAAGGTAAATGCCGGAGTGGATTAAAATTAGCCATGACATAAAAAAAAACCGTACACGGGCATTAGCCGTAAGGCTACGGTAAATCTAAAAAAAAGACGTAAAAACAATAATAATAATAATAATAATAATAATAATCAGTCTAGTCAAGCTAGACTTTAGCAACGCTTTTAACACAATACGACGCGACGTAATATTAGAAGAAGTAAGACTTCACGTACCAGAACTCCTGCCGCTAGTATGGCAAAGCTACAGGGATCCATCACTTCTATCCTGGTGTGACAAAGAACCACTTAAATCAACAAATGGAGTGCAACAAGGAGATCCACTGGGACCCGCCCTGTTTAGCCTAGGAATCTCCAGCTTAGTGGCACAAATGAGAAGCCCGCTAAACATCTGGTACCTGGATGATGGTACATTAGGAGGGCCGGCTGAAGTGGTGGCCGCTGACTTACTAAAGGTTTTGCAGTTTGCGAATGAAGGGGGGACAGTTCTCAATCTTTCCAAATGCGAAATAATAACGGTTGGGGCGGACACTAAAGAGCGAGACGAGGCATACAAAACAATTGCTGCCGTTTTACCAGGCTGCAGGCGAGTTAACCCGGTCGAGTTAGAGATTCTTGGGGCTTCACTTAGCCCACAAAGTATTTTCAAGACCTTAGGAGATAAACTCCGCGCGTTGCTACAGACGCGACCTCGTCTGTTGGCTATGCACTCACAAGCGGCACTATGCCTTTGGAGGTATAGTTTAGGTTCCCCTAAATTCAACTACACACTACGCACTGCACCGACAAGCCAATGTCCCGACGCCCTGCAATCGTATGACGGCTCTACGAGGGACATATTGGGCGAAGTTCTCAACATTGACTTCACGGACAGTACGTAGCGAAGAGCAAGTCTTCCCATAAGAGAAGGTGGACTGGGTATTCGATCAGCAACTGAATTGGCCCCCATATGTTACGCAGCGTCATTAATAGAATTCGGCCAGCTGGCTGAGACGCTAGTTGACCCGAGTGCTCACCACCAGTTGTACATAGCTAAGCAGAAGGCAGAGTCACTGGTCAAACTGAGATTGGATCCAGGCCCTTGGGAAAAACATACAACGCAGAGAGTGCTCGACAACTACAGATGCAAAGTCATAGCCCGTGAGATCATCGAAAGCCTTGAGTCTCCCACAGAGAAAGCGGCCGAGAGAGCTTGGCCGCACGAGACACCTTCCGCGGCGGATTTCTCAGGGCTCTTCCGTCACCGCAGCTCGGCACCATGCTGGACAACATCTTATTCCGCATGGTGTCGGCTCTAAGAATCAGCAAGCAAATATGCGAACCACACATTTGTTAGGCCTGTGGAAAACCAGTGGAGAAGGATGGCCTCCACCCATTGAGCTGCATCAAAAGCCAAGGTCGGGCCCCGAGGCACACCGAACTAAACGCAATAATTCAAAAAGCTCTCCGGAGAGCAGGAATACCTAGCATGCTGGAACCCAGACTAGGACTTCATGACGATAAAAGGCCCGACGGTGTGACCATTCCACCGTGAGAAAAAGGCAAATGCCCGGTTTGGGATGCGACAGTATCCTGCACGGCCTTATTTATGCCACAGCGCGACGGAGGCGGGATGGGTTGCCGAACATGCAGAAAAAGAAAAGTGGCGTAAATACACAGAGTTAGAGCCTAGATACAATTTCGTGCCGATTGCAATGGAAACATTGGGCCCGGTCAGCAGAAGTACAAGGAAATATATAAAAGACAGGTGATCGAATACGAGCAAACACCATGGATATACGCGAAGACGAATTTATGAGGCAGCTGCTTTCACTGGCAGTTTGCAGAGGAATTGCCGCGTCGATATTAGGTGCGATGGGCTGAGAATAGCTAGATGGTAACCATGAAATACCGAGGATACACATTCACACCTCACAATTGTATTGTTCTAACACATAATAATAAATAATATAAAATAATAATAATAATAATAATAATAATAATAATAATAATAATAATAATAATAATAATAATAATAATAATAATAATAATAATAATAATAATAATAATAATAATAATAATGCTTAGCCAAACGATTCTATCCTCAGAGCGTCTACTGGACAAGCTAGGCATTCTTATGGCTAGAGTGCTCAATGGGGCTTTGCCGTCGTTCTGCCCACCCGTTTTTTATGGCGCAAGTTTAACTGCCCTCCGAAATAACGAAAATTCCATCAGGCCCATAGCATGCGGACTAACTCTACAAAAAATGGCTTCAAAGATCGCGATGGCTATGAACAAACGGACCATAGTTGCTGCGGTTTCACCGCATCAAATGGGTGTTGTCATTTGAGGAGTAGCAGAGACTACTGTGCACGCTACACTCGCTTTTCTGGAAACAGGAGGTCCGACAAAAGTACTAGTCAAACTAGACTTCCGAAACGCGTTTAACACAATAAGAAGGGACAAAATATTCGATGAAGTAAAGATAAAAGCTCCACGACTCTATCCGATGATATGGAAGGGTTATAGAGATTTCTCAATCCTCGCGTGGAACACAGATACGATCATAGAGTCGCAAACTGGCATTCAGCAGGGAGACCCATTGGGACCAGCTCTGTTCTGCCTCGGCATTTCTGATCTGGTATCTAGCCTACAGAGCCCTTTCAATGTCGGGTACCTAGACGACGCTGTCTTGGGAGGCCCCGCAAATGTCGTGGCGAGGGATTTGCAGGCTATATTGAACTTCGAGGAACCGGGAGGACTGACCCTCAAGGCGGCCAAGTGCGAGGTTTTAGCTGTCGAAATTACATCTCAAGATCAAGAAGCAGGCTATACAAACAATCATGGAAACACTTCCTGGGATATCTCGTGTAACTCAGGGTAACCTAGATGTTCTAGGTTCTCCTGTAATGCCCGAAGGAATTCCACGCGCTCTCGATGCTAAACGAGAGACCCTGTTAAAGATCCGCCCACGACTGACAAGTATGCACCCGCAGGCGGCTCTGTGCCTATGGAGACACAGTCTTGGTTGACCAAGATTTGTCTACATGCTACGAACATGTCAGACTATGAAACATATGGAAGGTCTTGCAGCCTACGACGAGACCACAAGGGACATTCTAAGTGAGATACTAAACATTAACTTAGAAGGAAATATGTGGCAGAGAGCTAGCCTCCCCATCGGCAACGGAGGTCTTGGAATAAGAAGAGCTACGGATCTAGCTGCAGTGTGCTACGCTGCTTCCCTAAATCAATTTGGCTCCCTGGCGGAATCACTCATTGGCCAGGAAGCAAAGCTTGGACTAAAAAAGGCAACTTTGGTAGCGAACACCACAATCAGGATTCAACTCGATCCCGGCCCTTTGAGAGAGCACGTGAGTCAAAAATTCTTGACGCTTACAAAACTAAGAAGTCTGCACGAGATATAATAAATAGCCTAGCATCAGCAAGAGAGGACCCAAACTCCGTCCGTATGGTGTCAGCCCTTAGGATAGGCGCCCCCGCCTGTCAGCCCTCTTCGTGCCTGCCATGCGGCCAGCCCGTCGACTCTGACGGTCTACACCTGTTAAGCTGTCTGAGAAGTCCCGGCAGACTCACAAGACACGCTGAACTCAACGCCAAAGTACGAAGAGCTCTTAGAAGGGCAGGGATACCATCTACACCCGAGACGAAGGGTCTTAATGGCACCAATGAGCTGCGACCTGACGACGTCACTATCCCGCTATGGTCACACGGAAAAAGCCTTCTATGGGATGTTACGGTTTCATGCACGGCGGCCTTGTCGTATTTATGTCACAGCGCAGTTGAATCTGGATGGGTAGCAGAGCGCGCGGATTCTGAAAAACGAAGGAAGTATCTCGAGCTATCAAGAAGCTACCACTTTGTGCCCATTACATTAGAGACACTTCGCCCCATCAGCACAGGTACAGCGGAAATCCTGAAAGATATCGGAAAACGCATATAAGACGTTACGGGTAATCGACGCGAGGCCATGTTTTTGAGACAGATGATGTCTTTGGCCGTTTGTAGAGGGAACGTGGCTTCAATCATAGGCGCAATGAACTGACAAGGGAACAAAGCAGGATGAACCTGGCTTAAACGTTCATACCTTACAATTGTTATACTTGAATGATAAAATAATAATAATAATAATAATAATAATAATAATAATAATAATAATAATAATAATAATAATAATAATAATAATAATAATAATGCAACGGTTACGTGCACAACCGCGGCTTCCTATTTACACCACAGCTCCGTTGAGCCGGGGTGGGTAGCAAAGCACACGGACGCCGGAAAACTGGTTAAATATGCTGGACTGGAAACAAGATATATTTTTGTGCCTATTGCCATGGAAACATTAGGACTAATCAGCAAGGGAACCGAAGCATTTCTCAAAGATTTAAGTAATTCAGGAGGTCACAAGTGACCGAAGAGAGGGTCAATTCTTGAGGCAAGCGTTGTCCTTGGTCGTTTGCAGAGGGAACGCGTATCTATTTTAGGCGCCATGGAGTGAACTAATTATTTAAAAAAACTTTGCAATATTACGTTCAGACCTCACAACTGTAAAATTGTTTAACATGTAGTAAATAATACAGCCCGAGTAGATTTCACCTACAACAATATTATAATATAATAAGCTGATAACTCTGCATCATTATGTCGCGACTATAGGACTTCAAATTAACAAGACAAAAACCGAGGCTATGAAGTTCAGAAGAGGTGGGAGGCTGGCAGGTAGCGATTCATTTCGCCTTGACGGCCAAAGCTTGAAAATAGTAAACTCCTTTACGTACCTCGGCCTCACATTAACAACGAAGGGTAAGTCATTCTCAGCTCATATAGAGGAACGAGCTCTGAAGGCGATCGTGGCCGCAGCTATGATCGAATCCCCACAGAAAATTGCAGTTGCTACGGCCATGAGCTTATTCGACCTGAAGATCGTACCGACAGCAACCTATGGAATCCAGATCGTCTGGGAGAAACTAACCGTGCGTGACTTCACAACCTTGGATAGAGTGAAACCTGCATTTCTGAAAATGGTGCTCGGGCTGCACACGACATCGAGAAACAGATTGGTCTACTTGTTGACCGATACACCATCGTTTGTAGAAGACATACGCGAAAAATTTAGTCTCCCAGTAACGCCAGCCTACTGTACCTTCGTCGAAAAATAGAGATCGAAGCGACTGGAGATCGAACCACAGTTCATCACAACACCAGCAATGCCTGACTCGAGCTGGAAGAGGACAAACAGAACGAATCGTCATTTGGTCACCAGGTTTGCCGTGCACGGCTTCCATCATTTCACGTGCATGACGCAAGGTTATCACGAACCTGAACAAATACTCTGCAATGTCTGCAAATACTGTCGAAACGTGTGTGATAGATATCATGTGGGAAATTGTAATCAAATTAGGTCATTGACCCAACTTACAGAATTGAACGTTTTATCTTCCTGACGATGTTGGTATATGAACATATGTATTTTACAAGTAGAAACCTAAATGTACATATGTGTATACTCACCAAATGTCAGCTTATAGGACATAACTAGGTATATTGACACGATAAAGTGAGAATAAATTGAATAATAATAATAATAACGAGCTATCGTATGCCATGCTTATGACCATGCTGCTGCCACCGCCAACATGCTATGCATCTACGTGTAGCTACTACAACGAGAACCCTAATGAATTTCCACCCTCGTAGAAATTACATTTAATTACTTCCATAGTGTGTACCGGACATTGCTGGCCCTCTATCGAAACATCTCTGTTTTTGTGTGAACTTCTTCTTCTTTCTCCAAGGACAACCACAGCGGTAAGTGACGCCTTTTATCAAACTTAAAATCCAGATCGTCTGGGAGAAACTAACCGTGCGTAACTTGACAACCTTGGATAGAGTGAAACCTGCATTTCTGAAAATGGTGCTCGGGCTGCACACGACATCGAGAAACAGATTGGTCTACTTGTTGACCGATACACCATCGTTTGTAGAAGACATACGCGAAAAATTTAGTCTCCCAGTAACGCCAGCTTACTGTACCTTCGTCGAAAAATAGAGATCGAAGCGACTGGAGATCGAACCACAGTTCATCACAACACCAGCAATGCCTGACTCGAGCTGGAAGAGGACAAACAGAACGAATCGTCATTTGGTCACCAGGTTTGCCGTGCACGGCTTCCATCATTTCACGTGCATGACGCAAGGTTATCACGAACCTGAACAAATACTCTGCAATGTCTGCAAATACTGTCGAAACGTGTGTGATAGATATCATGTGGGAAATTGTAATCAAATTAGGTCATCGACCCAACTTACAGAATTGAACGTTTTATCTTCCTGACGATGTTGGTATATGAACATATGTATTTTACAAGTACAAACCTAAATGTACATATGTGTATACTCACCAAATGTCAGCTTATAGGACATAACTAGGTATAATGACACGATAAAGTGAGAATAAATTGATCAGTTACGCTGTGGACAAAGATATCAATGTAATCCCGTTGGAAACACACGTCTATTTTAGACAAACCGAGTATCGATACAGATGAGGACATAAAGCGGCACGGCAAATAACGACTGGCGGAAGAAGGAGAAGAGGAAATCGTAAAAGAGCCCAGTTCTGTTGCTATGTCATTCTGTCCTTCCTCCCCCATTATCGTAAATTCCTTATTCTTCCGTGAGACCGAGCAAGGTGGCTTAGTGGCAAAGCCTTCCATTTGGGAGGACTGGGTTCGAGACCCAGACCGGCCACTCTTAAATTGGTTTGCATGGTTTCCAATTTAGACAAGGTAAATGCCGGAGTGGATTAAAATTAGCCATGACATAAAAAAAAACCGTACACGGGCATTAGCCTTACGGAAAATCTAAAAAAAAAGACGTAAAAACAATAATAATAATAATAATCAGTCTAGTCAAGCTAGACTTTAGCAACGCTTTTAACACAATACGACGCGACGTAATATTAGAAGAAGTAAGACTTCACGTACCAGAACTCCTGCCGCTAGTATGGCAAAGCTACAGGGATCCATCACTTCTATCCTGGTGTGACAAAGAACCACTTAAATCAACAAATGGAGTGCAACAAGGAGATCCACTGGGACCCGCCCTGTTTAGCCTAGGAATCTCCAGCTTAGTGGCACAAATGAGAAGCCCGCTAAACATCTGGTACCTGGATGATGGTACATTAGGAGGGCCGGCTGAAGTGGTGGCCGCTGACTTACTAAAGGTTTTGCAGTTTGCGAATGAAGGGGGGACAGTTCTCAATCTTTCCAAATGCGAAATAATAACGGTTGGGGCGGACACTAAAGAGCGAGACGAGGCATACAAAACAATTGCTGCCGTTTTACCAGGCTGCAGGCGAGTTAACCCGGTCGAGTTAGAGATTCTTGGGGCTTCACTTAGCCCACAAAGTATTTTCAAGACCTTAGGAGATAAACTCCGCGCGTTGCTACAGACGCGACCTCGTCTGTTGGCTATGCACTCACAAGCGGCACTATGCCTTTGGAGGTATAGCTTAGGTTCCCCTAAATTCAACTACACACTACGCACTGCACCGACAAGCCAATGTCCCGACGCCCTGCAATCGTATGACGGCTCTACGAGGGACATATTGGGCGAAGTTCTCAACATTGACTTCACGGACAGTACGTAGCGAAGAGCAAGTCTTCCCATAAGAGAAGGTGGACTGGGTATTCGATCAGCAACTGAATTGGCCCCCATATGTTACGCAGCGTCATTAATAGAATTCGGCCAGCTGGCTGAGACGCTAGTTGACCCGAGTGCTCACCACCAGTTGTACATAGCTAAGCAGAAGGCAGAGTCACTGGTCAAACTGAGATTGGATCCAGGCCCTTGGGAAAAACATACAACGCAGAGAGTGCTCGACAACTACAGATGCAAAGTCATAGCCCGTGAGATCATCGAAAGCTTTGAGTCTCCCACAGAGAAAGCGGCCGAGAGAGCTTGGCCGCACGAGACACCTTCCGCGGCGGATTTCTCAGGGCTCTTCCGTCACCGCAGCTCGGCACCATGCTGGACAACATCTTATTCCGCATGGTGTCGGCTCTAAGAATCAGCAAGCAAATATGCGAACCACACATTTGTAAGGCCTGTGGAAAACCAGTGGAGAAGGATGGCCTCCACCCATTGAGCTGCATCAAAAGCCAAGGTCGGGCCCCGAGGCACACCGAACTAAACGCAATAATTCAAAAAGCTCTCCGGAGAGCAGGAATACCTAGCATGCTGGAACCCAGACTAGGACTTCATGACGATAAAAGGCCCGACGGTGTGACCATTCCACCGTGAGAAAAAGGCAAATGCCCGGTTTGGGATGCGACAGTATCCTGCACGGCCTTATTTATGCCACAGCGCGACGGAGGCGGGATGGGTTGCCGAACATGCAGAAAAAGAAAAGTGGCGTAAATACACAGAGTTAGAGCCTAGATACAATTTCGTGCCGATTGCAATGGAAACATTGGGCCCGGTCAGCAGAAGTACAAGGAAATATATAAAAGACAGGTGATCGAATACGAGCAAACACCATGGATATACGCGAAGACGAATTTATGAGGCAGCTGCTTTCACTGGCAGTTTGCAGAGGAATTGCCGCGTCGATATTAGGTGCGATGGGCTGAGAATAGCTAGATGGTAACCATGAAATACCGAGGATACACATTCACACCTCACAATTGTATTGTTCTAACACATAATAATAAATAATAATAATATTAAAAATAATAATAATAATAATAATAATAATAATAATAATAATAATAATAATAATAATAATAATAATAATAATAATAATAATAATAATAATAATAATAATGCTTAGCCAAACGATTCTATCCTCAGAGCGTCTACTGGACAAGCTAGGCATTCTTATGGCTAGAGTGCTCAATGGGGCTTTGCCGTCGTTCTGCCCACCCGTTTTTTTATGGCGCAAGTTTAACTGCCCTCCGAAATAACGGAAATTCCATCAGGCCCATAGCATGCGGACTAACTCTACAAAAAATGGCTTCAAAGATCGCGATGGCTATGAACAAACGGACCATAGTTGCTGCGGTTTCACCGCATCAAATGGGTGTTGCCATTTGAGGAGTAGCAGAGACTACTGTGCACGCTACACTCGCTTTTCTGGAAACAGGAGGTCCGACAAAAGTACTAGTCAAACTAGACTTCCGAAACGCGTTTAACACAATAAGAAGGGACAAAATATTCGATGAAGTAAAGATAAAAGCTCCACGACTCTATCCGATGATATGGAAGGGTTATAGAGATTTCTCAATCCTCGCGTGGAACACAGATACGATCATAGAGTCGCAAACTGGCATTCAGCAGGGAGACCCATTGGGACCAGCTCTGTTCTGCCTCGGCATTTCTGATCTGGTATCTAGCCTACAGAGCCCTTTCAATGTCGGGTACCTAGACGACGCTGTCTTGGGAGGCCCCGCAAATGTCGTGGCGAGGGATTTGCAGGCTATATTGAACTTCGAGGAACCGGGAGGACTGACCCTCAAGGCGGCCAAGTGCGAGGTTTTAGCTGTCGGAGGTACATCTCAAGATCAAGAAGCAGGCTATACAAACAATCATGGAAACACTTCCTGGGATATCTCGTGTAACTCAGGGTAACCTAGATGTTCTAGGTTCTCCTGTAATGCCCGAAGGAATTCCACGCGCTCTCGATGCTAAACGAGAGACCCTGTTAAAGATCCGCCCACGACTGACAAGTATGCACCCGCAGGCGGCTCTGTGCCTATGGAGACACAGTCTTGGTTGACCAAGATTTGTCTACATGCTACGAACATGTCAGACTATGAAACATATGGAAGGTCTTGCAGCCTACGACGAGACCACAAGGGACATTCTAAGTGAGATACTAAACATTAACTTAGAAGGAAATATGTGGCAGAGAGCTAGCCTCCCCATCGGCAACGGAGGTCTTGGAATAAGAAGAGCTACGGATCTAGCTGCAGTGTGCTACGCTGCTTCCCTAAATCAATTTGGCTCCCTGGCGGAATCACTCATTGGCCAGGAAGCAAAGCTTGGACTAAAAAAGGCATCTTTGGTAGCGAACACCACAATCAGGATTCAACTCGATCCCGGCCCTTTGAGAGAGCACGTGAGTCAAAAATTCTTGACGCTTACAAAACTAAGAAGTCTGCACGAGATATAATAAATAGCCTAGCATCAGCAAGAGAGGACCCAAACTCCGTCCGTATGGTGTCAGCCCTTAGGATAGGCGCCCCCGCCTGCCAGCCCTCTTCGTGCCTGCCATGCGGCCAGCCCGTCGACTCTGACGGTCTACACCTGTTAAGCTGTCTGAGAAGTCCCGGCAGACTCACAAGACACGCTGAACTCAACGCCATAGTACGAAGAGCTCTTAGAAGGGCAGGGATACCATCTACACCCGAGACGAAGGGTCTTAATGGCACCAATGAGCTGCGACCTGACGACGTCACTATCCCGCTATGGTCACACGGAAAAAGCCTTCTATGGGATGTTACGGTTTCAT
Organism: Dermanyssus gallinae; assembly: GCA_003439945.1. Lineage (NCBI taxonomy): Eukaryota > Metazoa > Arthropoda > Arachnida > Mesostigmata > Dermanyssidae > Dermanyssus > Dermanyssus gallinae. The sequence continues at coordinate 55,488 of QVRM01006314.1, forward strand.
GCACGGCGGCCTTGTCGTATTTATGTCACAGCGCAGTCGAATCTGGATGGGTAGCAGAGCGCGCGGATTCTGAAAAACGAAGGAAGTATCTCGAGCTATCAAGAAGCTACCACTTTGTGCCCATTACATTAGAGACACTTCGCCCCATCAGCACAGGTACAGCGAAAATCCTGAAAGATATCGGAAAACGCATATAAAACGTTACGGGTAATCGACGCGAGGCCATGTTTTTGAGACAGATGATGTCTTTGGCCGTTTGTAGAGGGAACGTGGCTTCAATCATAGGCGCAATGAACTGACAAGGGAACAAAGCAGGATGAACCTGGCTTAAACGTTCATACCTTACAATTGTTATACTTGAATGATAAAATAATAATAATAATAATAATAATAATAATAATAATAATAATGCAACGGTTACGTGCACAACCGCGGCTTCCTATTTACACCACAGCTCCGTTGAGCCGGGGTGGGTAGCAAAGCACACGGACGCCGGAAAACTGGTTAAATATGCTGGACTGGAAACAAGATATATTTTTGTGCCTATTGCCATGGAAACATTAGGACTAATCAGCAAGGGAACCGAAGCATTTCTCAAAGATTTAAGTAATTCAGGAGGTCACAAGTGACCGAAGAGAGGGTCAATTCTTGAGGCAAGCGTTGTCCTTGGTCGTTTGCAGAGGGAACGCGTATCTATTTTAGGCGCCATGGAGTGAACTAATTATTTAAAAAAACTTTGCAATATTACGTTCAGACCTCACAACTGTAACATTGTTTAACATGTAGTAAATAATACAGCCCGAGTAGATTTCACCTACAACAATATTATAATATTGTGACGAAGTCACTGTGTGCATCACAGCGCAATTCAAATCTACTCTAACCGACCACGTCCAACGGCCACAGCGTCCAACGTTCACCGACCGATACATGTCTCAGCCAACCACAGCCTTTCGCGCCGAAACCCCAACTTCATCCGCCGTCCAAACGATCATCGGCCGACATCGGGAGAGGGTTGACCTATAATCGGCAGTCCAAGTAAAACAGTCACTTAACCTGTATTCGTATACGAAACAAACACAAACCACTGTAAATTTCGACCGATTTGAGAGCGGGTTCTGACACCCTTTGGGGTGTCAGCACGCCGCGGTGCCTCGTGAACCAATAAATAGACCGAGCAGCATGGCTTGATAACCATCCGTTGCTCGGCCGTGCTTTGCATTAGACCCAATGCTACGTGTCGTCATTCATCGTTCCTGAGTCCCTCGGGCTGCAGTACCCGTCCGGATGAGTCTACATCCCCAAGCTGACTTAGCGTAACACAACAACGTTACATTTGGTGGAGATGCCTCGATCTCTCTCTACCGCCGGACGGCGAACCAGCCGAGGCGACAACGGACGATGCCAGTGAGCAACGTTACATTTCGTGGAGATGCCTCGATCTCTCTCTATCAACGGACGGCGAACCAACCGAGGCGACAATGGACGACGACGAAACAGCACACGAAACGCGACCAAGAGAATCAACACCAGTCCACAGACCTAGACCCCCGCCCAACCACGTCAACCGTTCCAGACTCACGACCAACTACGTCAACCGTTCCAGACTCACGTCCAGTCACGCCAATCGTTCCAGACTCCCGTCCAGCCACGTCTACCGTTCCAGGCTCCGATCGAGCCAGCTCAACAGACCCAGACTTGCATCCAGCTATCTCTACCGCCGACCGCCACTTCAGCCATCATGGACAACCAAAGATTTCCAGACGAGCGACAGTTCTATCTGCCCAGCTGGGCATGACGACACGACGCACGGATCACATCGGACGACGACCAACCTCCCACTCCACGGCTACGTAGACCGTCTCATCATCAACACCGAAGAAGTAAGAGACCTGGCGATTTCATTAGCGGACCGCGCCAATGCAACGAACAAGGACCGCTACAACGAGAAGAGACGTGAACCGACATTTAAGTTGAGCGACTTAGTGCTCATATACACTCCAGTGCGCCGAGTCGGTGAATCCGACAAGCGATCAACCCCGACCTACCCGACCACGAACGACAGAGTTCAAGACATAGTACCATCGTTCGACCTTACCCGGTTTAAAAGCGTACAAGCCGCCCGGGTAAGTTGCACAAAACAAGACCGAAACACGACCAGCGTTCATTCTTGCCCGGTTTAAAAGCGTATAAATCGCCTGGGCAAGTTGCGCAGAACTAGACGCAGTTGAACAATTTGCCGTCCTACTGGCGTTAAATACAGACCATCCTCAACATACAACCGACCGACCTCGTCCAACAGACCGCATATTTTTTTTACGAGCGTCACGACGCCCAAGGCCTTTTCTTCTGCAACTGGTGAACTATCCAGGACATCGCCTGGAAAAGTGTAAGAACTGAAAACGAGGGTTCCCACCGCGCGGGAGTGCACGCCCGTGCCGACTCTGTTCCACACTACTACTCTACCCAGACGAGAGAGGTACCAAGTGGCAACAAGCCTGCAGTCACCGACAATACGACCGTATCCCGAACCAAGCCGTCATTCAAACCTACAACCCAAACCATCCGAGCGACACATCGGACGACAGCGACCTTCCCGGCGATCAACAACGTACGTGAACTGCCGACCTTTCCAGACCAACTTCCAAGCTCAACAAACCGCCTTGTCCGCTGACACGCGACAGACCTCCACTGTTGGCTCGGGACGAGCCAATTCTGAGGGGGGGGGGGCAGTGTGACGAAGTCACTGTGTGCATCACAGCGCAATTCAAATCTACTCTAACCGACCACGTCCAACGGCCACAGCGTCCAACGTTCACCGACCGATACATGTCTCAGCCAACCACAGCCTTTCGCGCCGAAACCCCAACTTCATCCGCCGTCCAAACGATCATCGGCCGACATCGGGAGAGGGTTGACCTATAATCGGCAGTCCAAGTAAAACAGTCACTTAACCTGTATTCGTATACGAAACAAACACAAACCACTGTAAATTTCGACCGATTTGAGAGCGGGTTCTGACACCCTTTGGGGTGTCAGCACGCCGCGGTGCCTCGTGAACCAATAAATAGACCGAGCAGCATGGCTTGATAACCATCCGTTGCTCGGCCGTGCTTTGCATTAGACCCAATGCTACGTGTCGTCATTCATCGTTCCTGAGTCCCTCGGGCTGCAGTACCCGTCCGGATGAGTCTACATCCCCAAGCTGACTTAGCGTAACACAACAACGTTACAATATAATAAGCTGATAACTCTGCATCATTATGTCGCGACTATAGGACTTCAAATTAACAAGACAAAAACCGAGGCTATGAAGTTCAGAAGAGGTGGGAGGCTGGCAGGTAGCGATTCATTTCGCCTTGACGGCCAAAGCTTGAAAATAGTAAACTCCTTTACGTACCTCGGCCTCACATTAACAACGAAGGGTAAGTCATTCTCAGCTCATATAGAGGAACGAGCTCTGAAGGCGATCGTGGCCGCAGCTATGATCGAATCCCCACAGAAAATTGCAGTTGCTACGGCCATGAGCTTATTCGACCTGAAGATCGTACCGACAGCAACCTATGGAATCCAGATCGTCTGGGAGAAACTAACCGTGCGTGACTTCACAACCTTGGATAGAGTGAAACCTGCATTTCTGAAAATGGTGCTCGGGCTGCACACGACATCGAGAAACAGATTGGTCTACTTGTTGACCGATACACCATCGTTTGTAGAAGACATACGCGAAAAATTTAGTCTCCCAGTAACGCCAGCCTACTGTACCTTCGTCGAAAAATAGAGATCGAAGCGACTGGAGATCGAACCACAGTTCATCACAACACCAGCAATGCCTGACTCGAGCTGGAAGAAGACAAACAGAACGAATCGTCATTTGGTCACCAGGTTTGCCGTGCACGGCTTCCATCATTTCACGTGCATGACGCAAGGTTATCACGAACCTGAACAAATACTCTGCAATGTCTGCAAATACTGTCGAAACGTGTGTGATAGATATCATGTGGGAAATTGTAATCAAATTAGGTCATTGACCCAACTTACAGAATTGAACGTTTTATCTTCCTGACGATGTTGGTATATGAACATATGTATTTTACAAGTAGAAACCTAAATGTACATATGTGTATACTCACCAAATGTCAGCTTATAGGACATAACTAGGTATATTGACACGATAAAGTGAGAATAAATTGAATAATAATAATAATAATAATAACGAGCTATCGTATGCCATGCTTATGACCATGCTGCTGCCACCGCCAACATGCTATGCATCTACGTGTAGCTACTACAACGAGAACCCTAATGAATTTCCACCCTCGTAGAAATTACATTTAATTACTTCCATAGTGTGTACCGGACATTGCTGGCCCTCTATCGAAACATCTCTGTTTTTGTGTGAACTTCTTCTTCTTTCTCCAAGGACAACCACAGCGGTAAGTGACGCCTTTTATCAAACTTAAAATCCAGATCGTCTGGGAGAAACTAACCGTGCGTAACTTGACAACCTTGGATAGAGTGAAACCTGCATTTCTGAAAATGGTGCTCGGGCTGCACACGACATCGAGAAACAGATTGGTCTACTTGTTGACCGATACACCATCGTTTGTAGAAGACATACGCGAAAAATTTAGTCTCCCAGTAACGCCAGCCTACTGTACCTTCGTCGAAAAATAGAGATCGAAGCGACTGGAGATCGAACCACAGTTCATCACAACACCAGCAATGCCTGACTCGAGCTGGAAGAGGACAAACAGAACGAATCGTCATTTGGTCACCAGGTTTGCCGTGCACGGCTTACATCATTTCACGTGCATGACGCAAGGTTATCACGAACCTGAACAAATACTCTGCAATGTCTGCAAATACTGTCGAAACGTGTGTGATAGATATCATGTGGGAAATTGTAATCAAATTAGGTCATCGACCCAACTTCCAGAATTGAACGTTTTATCTTCCTGACGATGTTGGTATATGAACATATGTATTTTACAAGTACAAACCTAAATGTACATATGTGTATACTCACCAAATGTCAGCTTATAGGACATAACTAGGTATAATGACACGATAAAGTGAGAATAAATTGAATAATAATAATTAATAATAATAATAATAATAATAATAACGAGCTATCGTATGCCATGCTTATGACCATGCTGCTGCCACCGCCAACATGCTATGCATCTACGTGTAGCTACTACAACGAGAACCCTAATGAATTTCCACCCTCGTAGAAATTACATTTAATTACTTCCATAGTGTGTACCGGACATTGCTGGCCCTCTATCGAAACATCTCTGTTTTTGTGTGAACTTCTTCTTCTTTCTCCAAGGACAACCACAGCGGTAAGTGACGCCTTTTATCAAACTTAAAATCCAGATCGTCTGGGAGAAACTAACCGTGCGTAACTTGACAACCTTGGATAGAGTGAAACCTGCATTTCTGAAAATGGTGCTCGGGCTGCACACGACATCGAGAAACAGATTGGTCTACTTGTTGACCGATACACCATCGTTTGTAGAAGACATACGCGAAAAATTTAGTCTCCCAGTAACGCCAGCCTACTGTACCTTCGTCGAAAAATAGAGATCGAAGCGACTGGAGATCGAACCACAGTTCATCACAACACCAGCAATGCCTGACTCGAGCTGGAAGAGGACAAACAGAACGAATCGTCATTTGGTCACCAGGTTTGCCGTGCACGGCTTACATCATTTCACGTGCATGACGCAAGGTTATCACGAACCTGAACAAATACTCTGCAATGTCTGCAAATACTGTCGAAACGTGTGTGATAGATATCATGTGGGAAATTGTAATCAAATTAGGTCATCGACCCAACTTCCAGAATTGAACGTTTTATCTTCCTGACGATGTTGGTATATGAACATATGTATTTTACAAGTACAAACCTAAATGTACATATGTGTATACTCACCAAATGTCAGCTTATAGGACATAACTAGGTATAATGACACGATAAGTGAGAATAAATTGAATAATAATAATTAATAATAATAATAATAATAATAATAACGAGCTATCGTATGCCATGCTTATGACCATGCTGCTGCCACCGCCAACATGCTATGCATCTACGTGTAGCTACTACAACGAGAACCCTAATGAATTTCCACCCTCGTAGAAATTACATTTAATTACTTCCATAGTGTGTACCGGACATTGCTGGCCCTCTATCGAAACATCTATGTTTTTGTGTGAACTTCTTCTTCTTTCTCCAAGGACAACCACAGCGGTAAGTGACGCCTTTTATCAAACTTAAAATAAGCAAATAAACACCGCTTCACGAATGATCAATTCTGGCTTCGAACGCACATCTTTTGGATGTATGCAAGGTGGTGACTTTGCTAGTAAAGTGACTTAATTGGTCGATGCTCACTGCTGATAACCAATGCTGATGGACTATGCAATTATGAAAGAGCAGATGCAACAGTTCTATGTAGCCAAATAAATAAGAACCGGTTGGCGTAGGAGGTCCGTGATGACGAAAGGTAAGCTTACGTCTCACATCAACGTATCTAAATAGAAGTAGCAGTGAGAATAATTATTTTTAGAGCTACATTCGTGATTGTTCCCTTACCCTATATATACCACATTTCCCTCTAACCCTAAAATTAAATAGTACATTATATCTAGAGAGGTTTACTTGAGTTTCGCATAGCGATATCGTTTAAATTAACAGATACAATGATAATATTCGTAAATTCGTCTTCTACATACAGACTTATAGCACGCTAGAACTATACATATATATATATATATATATGAGTTACACACGGGTAGAATATTACGTAGCGTATTAATTGATAACAACAGCCAAAGTACATTCATACCTCTATAACAATATAATTTATTTACGTACTTCTTCTACGTGACACGATTCAGTAACACCGTCTAGCTTTGTCGTTCCCCTTCTGTAACATATATAGCCTTGCCTTGCGCATTACCTGCTCGTCACCGATCCATTAATGCATATTAAGTTCAAACCTAGTCTTCTCTATGTGTATCCAGCTAAAGGATAAGCCGAAAAAAAATATCAAATTGTGTTGCACATTGCTGATTCTATCGAGAGCAGACCCACGGAAGAAAAACCTCGGAGAACTTCTTCCTTTCCGGCACAGGAAAATCTTCAGGGTGAAGCATAACGTAATGTCGTACCATTATCTCATCTTCAGTGCGGTAGGCAAAGACGATACGCTCAAAAAGTTGGATTGACGTGAATGCTCCAGCAATGGCGGCGGCGACGTGCAGCTGTATGCCTAGACAAAACAAACGATCCGAAATCAGAAACCACAAAGTGACACTGTCTCTCGGCGAAACGGAGTATACACATGCACATAATTGGAGCTCCCACTGGTTTACTAATGGGTGACACTGAAGACACGTCCTTCCTCGCGTCTCCTAGAGCTAAGATCCGTTACGCTCACAATGAGCCTAAATGTCTTGCCATTTGGGCTCATTGTGGGTGTCCCCCAGCGCGAATGCGTTCAGTAAAAGGCGAAACGCTATTTGTCAACGCTGAGCGATTATATATATATATATATATATATATATATATATATATATATATGGGCCAGACTAGCAGACAAAATGCGGCTTTCGATTGTAAATGCGGCCCCTTAGGGTCCGCTGGACGACCTCCACAGGGGCGTGTCGAACGGCATGCGTGTGTTACGAACGTACACCGCCTACAGAAACAGACCTTCACGCAAATCACGGATTGCTCAAATTTGAAAACTTGCTCAATTGCGTGACGTTGAGGTATCTTCTACAATTGTACAGCATCCGCGTACACTGAAGCTGCGCAACATGAATCTGTCGTTCGGGGCGGATGAGGTGTGCCAGGTCTTACGGTCACTCCCGAAGACAAAGAGCTCAGGGCCCGATCAGGTCTACTATGACCATTGGATCCAGACACTCCCTCCCTTGACAAAAACTCTTTGCGATTTATTAATGAAATTATAAAGAGAGAATGCGGATGCCTAAAGTCTGGCATGTCGCCAGGCCTTCTCTTCTCATCAAGGGTAGTCACGGTGATGACAAACAGGATCCAAATCTGTATCGTGGAGTAGCGTCAGAACGCACATGAAAGAAGATTTTCTGCAAGTTGGTTATTTGGCGGATTGAGCCAGTGGCTGAAGAGGCCCTCCCACCGGAGCAATTCGGCTTTAGAAGAGGCCGAGGCACCCGTTATGCAATCCACGCTCTCCAGTCAGAAATTAAGCGAGCTGTGGCACAACCCAAAGGTCATCTGTAGGCAGTCTTTATAGACTGCGTCAAGGCCTTTGACAAAGCCCCTCGCCATCTGCTGGTTGAAGCATTCCAACGAGCAGGAGTGAATGGCTGTTTCCTGAGTGTAATAGCAAGTTTCTTATGTGAGAGTTCCACAAGGAAACCCGATAAGCTGCGACTCGTTTACACTTCGCCTTGCTGACCTTGTCGGTTATGTCCGACAGGAGTACCAAAAAGCCGTAGTGGTGATGTATACAAATCATATCGACCTAAGTGCCGAATGCAAATTTTGACCAGCTTGAAGTGTGTTTCTCATTGTATTTGAAGCGAGTGCTTTGTTTGCCCATCCGAGCAAGAAGCCGCTTTGTGAATCTCATGTCAGGCTGTCCACCGGCTACTGACACAATCCGACTAAGGCTGAAGATGCCGCGTACAGTTTTATGTTTTATTCCAGAGTGGGAAGCTAAAGTCGAACACGCCAGATGGGAGGTCGGTGGTTTGGACGTTTTCAGTGCCGTGCACTTTTGGTCTGGTCCTGCATGCGACAGTCGCCACGTATCCACCAAGCATATAGTGCATGGTTATCACTACCTGGTATGTTCAAACGCAGCCGTCTTTCAACCTCTGCCTGCAGAAGTGTGCCTCTCGCCGTAAGCTAAAGATCATTATGAAGAAGAACCTTTTTGAACTCAATATTATACTACATTTGAGTAAAATAAGCATAATCGATAAAATTGTCTCGACGATTTTTCAATGTTTCTCGACGCCCTTAAACGTATATATATATATATATATATATATATATATATATACTATATATATATATATAATATATATATACAGGGTGTTGCAGGAATATTTGAAGCGCTATATACAGAATTGTAGAGCTCGTTAAAGCAAATATTTTTTCCAATGGAACATGGTCTCTGAGAAGTCTTGTTTCGGAGTGAGAGTGAAATTACTACAATTTGTGACACTGGTGTTTTTGACCGACATAGGAGCACAAAATGTGCTGTTGCGAGACAACCAGTCTTCCTAGACAAAACTAAGCACACCATCGTGTTCGTGATAAATTCTGCTCCATCTGAAGAATATGCAAGGCCGGTCAGAAGACGCGACATGGTCGCTTAGAAGAGAATTTGCCAAAAATAAAGTTCTTATTAGCGTTCACGCCAAATACTTTAGAATCATAACCCTACAACCACTCACAGCGCTCAAAACGGACATATTCAGCCAATGCGCAATTCATGGCGATCATTTGGTACCAAACACATGTCCATGCGAGCTGTGGTTGCGGAGTAATTACGATTTTTCGGAGGGCATGTCCAGATTAAGTGCATGTAAAATGACTGTGTGACGACGTTCACTACCGCCGACGTGTCGCGCGACAGCCGCAGCGCGTCATTTTTCATGCACTTAACCTGGACATGCCCTCCGAAAAATCGTAATTACTCCGCAACCACAGCTCGCATTGCCATAAGTTTGGTACAAAATGATCGCCATGAATTGCGCATTGGCTGAATATGTCCATTTGAGCGCTGTGAGTGGTTTGTAGGGTTATGATTCTAAAGTATTTGGCGTGAACGCTAATAAAGAACTTTATTTTTGGCGAATTCTCTTCTAAGCGACCATGTCGCGTCCTTCTGACCGGCCTTGCATATTCTTCAGATGGAGCAGAATTTATCACGAACACGATGGTGTGTTGTAGTTTCTGTCTAGGAAGACTGGTTGTCTCGCAACAGCACATTTTGTGCTCCTATGTCGGGCAAAAACACTAGTGTCACAAATTGTAGTAATTTCGCTCTCACTCCGAAACAAGACTTCTCAGAGACCATGTTCCATTGGAAAAAATATTGCTTAACGAGCTCTACAATTCTGTATATCGCGCTTCAATATTCCTGCAACACCCTGTATATACAT